>APFE030793871.1:0-15401 GCA_000404065.3 Pinus taeda | reverse complement strand
TAAATTTAAATATTATAAAATCTCCTATATTTAAAATTTCAAATACTTTTGTAATAAGTTATGATCTAGAATTGATTTCCATTATTGTTGGCCCAGTGTAAAGCATTAAGGATTTCCATTATTGTTGGCCCGGTCTAAAGCATTGTATTCGCAGCTTGACGTAGCTGCAAGGTGGGCATACTTTCTGATCACAGATTTTGATAAAGTGTATTATGCTTCAATTGGCCAATAAAGTTTGTTACAACAAATAGTGATTCCGAGAAGTAGATCTATTTAGAGATTTTTTTTTCTTAAGAATGTTTTGTGAGATTTTTTTTCCCTAAGAATGTCTTTTCAAAAATTTCCGCAGAAATGCCTTATTAAGATGGGATCTCAAAGCAGTGTTGGCTCGATGCATACATTATGAGGGATTTTAAACATTCTACATTGTATAATAGTATTATTTCCACCTTACTAAATAGGGGCTTCTCATATATGCTGAGGATTAACTGGATATGTAAGAAGCCATTTGGTAATGAGATTTTGGTTTAAATGTTGATAATCATATAGATTGAAAAAAGTTAATCCAAAGCATATTTTGGGAGGGTAAAATTAATACTAATAATTTTTTTTTTTCCTTTTATAATTTTCTCTGTCGAAATGACATGTTTGTAATGCATAATAGTTAAATCCAACACAGAGGTGAATGGTATTGGTGTGGAAGTTGATCTAAATTCTTGAGAGTAGTTAAAATAACCTCTGAGATAAATAAATCTATGAAGAAAGTCACTTCTGATGCCGATATAGAAATGTAAATTAAAAATAAATCCTTATCACACTTCAAAACTATTAAAGTAAATTGACTATATATAAATATAAAATTTAAAGTTAATGAATTAATATTTATAAATTTTATTATATAATAACCTTATTTGATATTTTTAAATCTTAAAGAATATTATTAAATATAATAAATGAAAATGTCTTTTCTGATCAATATAACAAATGGGAGAATACATTTATGCATTATATAAGAAATAGAAAAAGGGGTTGATGTCCATGTTTGTAAAGCTTGTCGATGGGATAGCTAATAACCCATGCCACCTTGGATGGCTAATGAAACTCTAGTTGGAACGTTCACATTGTTTTATTTCTTTATGTTGTGTCTTTGTATTGAATCCACGACGTGCTCCTGTAACCCCTTCTTTTTCCCAATTGCATGCAAACCTCTGGTTCTTTAGTTTTTCGCCAACTTAGAATTGCAGATTTGTTAGCCGAACTTCTATATACATCTAAATATCATCAATTTTTTGCTTTTAAATTTGATTTACAAGATAAGTAAACAATTATTAGGAAGATAAGTACATGTCTAGAGAGGCAATTTGCTTCAAGGTACTTTGTAAATAGAATGGCTCACACTAGTTCCACGCATTCCATTGTAAATAAAGTATCTCAAGGCTCAAAGGTGCTCTCATGGGCTTACAGTGGGCTTAGAATATTGATAGGCTATATTGGTTTATCTTCATCATAAAAATTCAGAGAACGATTCATTGTATGTTTCCATTTTTGTTGGTTTGGACAATAATAGCGTCAATGCAAGTGAATCTACAGTATCACAATGAGAAAGGAAAACACAAGGTTCATATCGATTTAGACTTGGCACTTGACACTTAATATTCTAGTAAGTTAATTAATATTTATTACTGCATTTATGTTAGATTGACAGTTTCTCTATAATACTATCATGTCATTGTTTCTTACCAAAAAAATGAATCTAAAAGTGCATTTGATTTATGCAAGATTATCAGTTTCTCTTTCATAATATCATGTCATTGTCTTTTACAAAAAATGAATCTAAAAAATACATTCTAAAGAATAAAAACAAATGAATCTAAGAAATACATTATTAAGAATACAAAGAGTCTTCCAAGATATTTGATTATCATAATGATATTTGGTTATCATAGGTTAATACAAGAAACGAGATGAACATGTGCTTTTGGAGTGAAAATCTCAACTAATTTAATTTAGGTGGAGAAGGATAAGAATGTATTATGTTCAATGTTTACTTGTATGAATCGCAAGTATCAAGCATGTTTCTTTGGTATTCCACGCTTTGCAATAAGTATGTTTCGTTCTTAGGATGGAAGATTTACTTTATGGAACTCGCCCATCTATCCATATTGATTATGTTTTACCCTAAATGTATTGGCATGATAGTACGTTTCATTCTTAGGATGGAAAATTTACTTTATGGAACTCACCCATCTATCTATATTGATCATGTTTTACCCTAAATGTATTGGCATGATAGGCTTTGTAGGATGGAAGGAGGTTAACTAGCCATCAATACAACTTGCTCTTATTTACATTCCATTATGGTGGCAACATGAGGTTTCAACTTGTTCTTGAGGTTCCATAACAATGGCAACATGAGGTTTCATTACCAAGAGGACCTGGCACTACTATGAGAGGACATTCTTATGGATTCAACAATGCTAGCAGGTCAACCATATGAAGAGGTAGGTCTAGTTAGGGTCTTAGTTCTTTTGTATAACAAAAACAGACTTAAAACATGGAGGGAAGTATGAGTTGACTTCAGAGTATATATAACTAAATTAATAACATGGAAACTAAGAAGCCTCTTTGTAAATGAATTTAATAAAGGAAAAAACTCTGTCTTTATTTCTCTAGAAACAACAAAAGAACATGTTTATTTCTCTAGAAACAACAACAAAACATGTGCATACCATTTAAAGTATGCCCCTGCCCGTTTAAATTATGTACACCTTTAACCGAAGTCTCCTCTTCTCTTTCAAATTATATCTCTTTAACGAAAGTTTAAACTAAACTCTTACTATCTTCTATACTAATTCATGCTAAAGAAAAGAAACTATAAGCCCAAGTTTAATGTTAATGTCAAATAGTATCCGACAACTGTTATTGCATGCGTGACATCTGCATGTGTGCCATCTTCCATGGTGCATTTTTTCCATCTTTCATCATTCACCATGGTTTTATGTAAGCCATGGTTCCCGCTAACTAGGGCTTGCTCTTCCCTCACCCTATTGCTATTGATTTCTACGATGTTAACATTCTCGAGTTCTTCCTTTCCTCACCCTATTGCTATGAATTGCTATAATGTTAGCATTCTCTAGTTCGTGGTGGATAATCCTCAATGTAATGCATCTTGGTACGATATTGGTGTATATTTGAATTGCACAGACAATATTATTTTTTAGCTAATTGTTTTGACATATAATTGTTTCTACATAAAATTGTTTCTACATATAGTCAATTGGTTCGACATACAATTTTTTTCTACATACAATCATCTTGATGCAATTTCATATTTGTTGTCCAGATTCAGAAACCTACAAAGAAACAAGTAAAATGGTACTATAGCTTTAACAACACTCACGAAATCAATTACAATTAGGTACATGTGGATAATTCTTTTTACGTAGGAATGTAATTTGTTCCCTTGTATTGTTGTAACTTATGTTACTAATTATAATGCAAGCCTTATATTTTAAAATAAGACCATTACTTCATATAAAATACCAATTTACTATTGCAAGCAAGCATAGCTTAAAAAAAATCAAAAACTAAAAGGTAGCATTGTTTTGATAAAGTGATTTTATAATGTTCTATAACCAAAAACCAAATTTTTCCCCTCATATTCAAATTTAATCATATTTTACATTCTTTAATTTTACTCGTTATAGACTGTAGAAACTCTACTACAATGAGTAATCTATCTTTTTATAACTATCCCTAAGGAACTAATGTTAGGGGGCTAATACTTAAAAATTATAAGTATATAGGGGATATAGGGATTATTATTGAGATAGTCATAGTATATATTAAGGCGATATCCTAGTGGAGGGATAGCGATTAGGAAATAGAGCCACTATCTCTTATCTTATGCCGCTAGAATAAGGATATCCCCTATTTGGACTATATAATAATACCAATATTATCCCTCAAGAATAATAGGGATTATACCACACTAGTAGTATACCTAGTCCTATTATATAATAATATATATATAATTATATATATATATATTATATATATATCCTATTCTTACAAAATTTACATAGGCCTTGGGGATTATGGGGATTGCAAGCAACGGTAGTCTATGATGATTTGATAGGAGATCGAGACAAGTATATATTATGTCTTAGAACTTACAAGCATGAAAATTTTTATTGGGTTATTGCAAGAAATATTTAAAATTTTAAAATTTATGTGCCTTTACAATCATCCTTAAATTTACAGGATTGTAGGATCTACTGTATAAATAGAGACAAATATAAGACAAATGCATCCATAAAATAGAAAATATTTATTTTCAGATTATTATAGTTTCCATTGCAATCACATCAATGCAATTGTAATCGCCTATTGTGGTTGCCATTGTTGTTGGCATGGTCTTGTCAATGATACATATATTGTAATTTTCAATGCCCATCCATGAAGTTGTAATATCTACTATTGTCAACCATGGTCAATATTAATGTAACATCATTGTAACTATGTAACAATGGTCAACCATCATCAAGGTTAGAATTTGGATTCTTTTTTATCCATTAAACAATTTTTTTTAACATTTTAGATCTTCATAGTACCCATCAAAGAATGTTATGTTTAATTTTACCCTTCACCAGGGATGCTTTCATAATAAATTAAACCATTCACCAAAAAAAATTTGAGTAAAAGATACCCTTCTATAGCACAATTATGTAAAAAATTTCACATATTTATCATAACAAAAAATACAAAATGACCATAACACAAATGAGTTTTCGAATCTGTTTATTTCCATACAATTAATAATTATAACATATTTTCTATTTTAAAATATCTTTTTATATGAAAATTTGTCAATAACCAAATTGAAAATCAAAATTGTTAAAAATTGAAATAAAGTAGTTCATTGTAAGTCTTGTACACAAAATTATATAGTTGTTCATAAGTGAATTTTTAGTATTTTGGACATTTTTAGAGAACCATTTATTTTTAATTTAATTTATAGGTCACCATGTTATTTTTATTTTTTTACATAGCCATTTTATTGCTAGCCTCACTCTCACATTTAAAATAATTCTAAGTCCAAATAATTAAATTAAGTAAAATAAAGAAAGTTGGATTTAATCCTACCTTTCTAGATTGAGTTAGTTCCTCATCGTTAGGAGTTAGTTTAGGCTTTGTTGGTTGAGAGATTCTTTCCAACTAATTAGGCTCCTAGATTAGTGTGTGGTTGAGATATTTTCTCAACCTAAGTGTCCAGGATAAGCATGCTATCTTGAGACCAATTTCCTCATGTATTTATATGTATCATAAACATTATTTTAATAATGAGAATGTCATGAACGCTAAAGGCTCTTTGCCTTTTCCGCAATGCTAGTTTTCTATATGTTTGGAATTTATTTTATGTGTCGGAGTATTTTATTTTAGTGTGTTATGGTTGTGTGATTTTTCTTCATGTGGTGTCAGAGCTTACAGTGACTCTGGGTGTATATGTGTTTTAAAAAAAATGAATTGTCCATTGTGTGAAGTTGTACAATCTACATAGAACTATCATAGCAATATTAAGAAGTTTTATGGAAGTGCAACGCCCTGGAGTGTTCATGTTCATAGAATGTTGTAACAAGAGATTTAGAGTGTGGTCTATGCAAGAAGAAATATGTGAGATTTTGATGCAGGAGCATTCAGGCCTAGTCAGCAATGTGATAGCATCATCACATGTTGTGACTAACAAGGGGTTGGAAGATAAGGGACTTGTTAATTTTATGTATTTAAATGTGTGAGATTGTTTATTTATTGTTAAATATGAGAAAAGGGCATAGTGGCTTATTGATCCTCCCTATGTGGAGATTAGGCCAAACAGTTAGATTTATTCGGTTTGAATAGAATATGAGAAATTTGAAAGATTGATTTAGCGTTTGCTTAGAAAAGAGTGGAAGTGAAGAGACTTTTTGGGAGAGAATGAGAGATTTCTGATTCTGAACCAAAATTGGTTCATGAAACCACTTTTGTATAAATTGTGATCTTTTTGTATTATTCAGAGGTTGGATAGGTTAGCAAGGGAGAGGCTAGAGAGGATAGATAGGTTAGCTAGAGGTTGAGAGAAACATGAGTGGAGAGAGCAAGGATTTCAATATTGAAATAGGGCCTTTTTATTGATGCAATCTGGCCAGAGGACTGAAACTCTTTAAATTCGTTATATTGAATAAATGATTTTGGGTGTGTGAGAATGGCCATTTCTATTGAAGTCCCTCACCTACATCTATATTGTTTGGTTGTGGATTAACTGAGGCATGGTTCTCTATTTTTACGCTTGAAGTTATGAATAACAGTATTCATAGCATAATGGGAATCCTTAGTGTTAATAGTAGTCTTTGAGTGCTCTAATACCTAGTCATTTATCTGAAGATATCAAGGTGACGTTATATAAGAAATCATGATTGAAAATAGACTATGGCAAAGAATCGTTTTTAACACAAAGTCCATTGAAAAACAAGCAAATCAAATAAGAAGGAATAGAGGCGAGAAGATATCGTGGCCATTGGATCTGTAAGATCAATGAACCAGATCTAATCAGGGAAAGTACAACATTTTATCGCATTAGCAAATATTTTTATATGCACGATGGAATCAAGCCTTAAGGAGTTGCGATTGCGATCACACTGATATATCACATTGGCGGAAGTCTTTGTGAGTGGACCAGGCCTAAACACCTACCAAATGCTAATTGTGACATTGCGATATAATGTGGACTGTTGGATCATACAGCTGATCAACAGTAGGGATCAAATCATTGATCACACCTCAGAAAGATGTTAAATATCAAAGTCATTTTCTCAAAGCTCGTAAGAAGATTATCGGGAGGCCTCAAAAACACTAAGCGGTTTCCAAAAACTAGACTCAATGATGTAATGAGTTATGGTTTAATTAAATTGAAATCTGAGGTGATTAGGACCATCCATCTAATGGACGATCAGATGGATATCGAGCGCGAAAATGCGTGAAGGTTAATTTCCAATCCTGACCCGATGGGGTTTACATAGTGGATTTAACTCCATTTGGATTCTGTCCATTAAGTTTTTGAATGTTTTTCTATATGTTTCTATGTAAAGCGAAGATTGGAGGAGAGGCGATAAGACAGATGGAAGAGGTGGACCCGAAAGATTTATAGAAGCGGATTTATGAATTTTTGTTTCTGGTTACGTGTTCAGAGTGGGTTTTCCTGTGTAATCCTTTGTATTTGATAAAGTTTGTATAGTCAAGCTTTTAATGTAAAAGTGTATCTATAATGCTTTCGATAGAGATGTGTTGATATAATCACTAAGTCCATGCCTAATGGTTTTATATCGAGGAATTTGCCTTATGAGTGTTTTTCCTACGTCGTTTGTGGATCTAGCTCAATGATATGTAAACAATGGTTTGGAAATTGAGTTGTAATCTCAGCATGTATATGATTGCACTGAAGCGAATTTGATATAGATGTGGTTCAGACTACAAAGGACTTTGAGGGTAGAATGGGGAAATAGTGAGCTTCTGAAGAAGGTCCGGTAAGAATGTTTAAATTTGATAATTTTGCAAAGATTTGTTAGAATGTATAAAGAACAACAAGGGATTGAAATTTCAACGGAGAAGGTGTTTTCCTTTCAAGAAAACGAAATCTCTATGTAAGTTGATTGTATGATTGATTTGATTGAAATTAAAGGTTTAGAAGTTAAAGCCAAATATAAGAGTGGTTTGATATGGCATTGAAGTTAGTTAAATAATTTTAAGAATTTTGTGAAAACTGAGAATGATTGAGGATTGCTTAAAGGATTGTTGAAGGCAATGATATTGATGATTAAAAGAACACGGATTGGGTTTAATAGGACTAAAAGGAGAACCGTTCCTAGTAATGAATTTTGGAATTTGTAGAAGCAAGCTACGATTTTCTTACAACTAGGTTATTAGGAGCAATTGGTAGTGTTTGTCATGAATTGCTAAATATAATTGAAATTCAGATGTAGCCTACATTGATCTTGAAAGCTGAGGAGTCTATTATAAAAATTAGAATGGGAAACAATTGTTGGTTGTATGGAGTCTTTTGAATGGAAAGTCTAAATGAAATAGTGAACAGATGAATCGTTTGTCAAATATTTAATTGATGGGATGGGAATTAGTTTTAAGACATGTTTGAGGGAAATATTGTAGGTTTGAAAGATACTTTGATGTATCTTGAGATAAGGTTGTGCAAGTCAATGGAAGCAGTGTAATTGCTGAAAGGTGGAATGAGTTGTACCAGCATCATAGCATATGAGCTATGTTAAAGAAGATAGAGCAAGAAGAACTCTCAGATGAGTAAAGGTGATAGTATGCAACAGTAAATGAATTTACTATAGGAAGGAAGAAAGTGAGCAATTGAAGATGCAGAGCCTAAAGCAAGGAGTATTCAAGAAGAGATGACAACAAATTCCAACTGTGGTTGGGTAGAAGTTGTTGAGGCAGATCCACAATTGTGACTCCGGATAAAAGATAACAGATCCAACAAGAGTAGTGATGGGTAGAATTGTTAGTCAGTGAAAGGTTCGAGGAAAGAACCAATAGATGCCAAAAGGCTAAACTGAGGAATGTTTGGTGATGCATGGAGGAGACTTGTTATAGCTGAAATGGAAAATGTTAGTTGCAACTCAGTAGTGAACAAGGGATGTTCACCAGAGGAAGGAAAGGAATTGACTATTTATAGTCATGACATGGGTACAGAGGAGAGTCAGAGATAGAGGAAAAATAATGATGAAGCAGTTGGACTCAAAGGAATAAGGAAGAAAGGGAGATAGAGTTGGCTGAGAAGAAGGCAGAACTCAGTCATTTGGAGAAGCTGGTATTGAAAGGAATTATAGAAAAATGGAAACAGGGATTTTAAGTGGGAAGAAGAGTTAAATTGCCTGTCAAAGAATTGTTTGATGAGAAATTAATGTGTCGAATAGTTGAGAATGAAGGAATAGAATACATCTATGAACTAGAGAAAGAGAAAGGATCTCTCCATGGAGGAGGAGGCAGTGACGATAGTGATGAAGAAATAATCAGTGCAGATCAAAATGAGAGGAATGTGTTGATAATCACAAACAAGAGGGTCTCACATTCTTGGGATTAATTATTTCTATGAATGTAAATTTGCAAGTATGCAGCCTAATGAATTTGAACCTGTGTATAGAAAGGTCAAAGAGACAGAGGAAAAACAAATGAAAAGGGGATCGATAAGGACATTCAAGACTTCAATTGGTGGAGGAAATTAAAAGGTATAGCTAAATGGTTATGTCTTCTTTTAGTGAAAAGTTATTGGATCCTATTTGAAGGAATTTTAGCATGGATAGAAGACCAATGGGAAATGGAAACAAGAAAGGGAAGAAATGCATTGCAGACTAGTGGAGTGAAGAGAAGGGAAGATGACACAGAAAACTTAGCTGCAGAAGTTAAGCCAAGGAAATCTTTGAAAGATAAAAGTCTTATCAGAGAAGAGGAGGAGGCATTGTTTTCTTAGGATAAACAGAGTGTTGGAAGAAATCGTGTAGAATAGTAAGGTATTCTACAAACTTATGATGAAGTTGCCAAGCATAGTCAAGTAGTTGTAGTCCCATAAGTTTTCTTTGATGAAGAAGAAGTCGGAGATGTTGAGGAATAATTTCTCAATAATTTAGTGAACTATAAGAATAGGTCAGAGAAGCATGAGGAGCTGATCACTGAGGCTTCAAATGAAGAGCATTGTAATTTTGAAACTGACATGTTGTTTATGTTTTTAGGTTTGACAGGTGGTGAACAACAATTGGACAATGTGCTTATTCATGTTGATGAAGAAGTAAGATTATTGGAAGAAATGGCTGAAGTAGAAAGATATTTTGAGCATGTATTTAATAATTTTGAGAATGATTGTATTCACATGGAAATTTTGATGATTAAAGAAGCTAAAGATAAGAAAATCAAAATTTGTGATGATAACCAGAATGAAATATCTTCAGTAGAGAATCATAATGAAATTATTATGGATAATATGAAGGAATGTGAGATGATGTTGACAAATACAAAACATCAGGAATTTTGTGATTTTAAAGAGGATTATTTTTATGAATTTGTAAAGCATGAAGAAGCTTTAGTAAACTAAAATTTTGTTTCTGATGTAGGAGAAGATGAAACAAAATCATTTTGTTGTGATAGTATAAGTATAGAGGATGAAAAGATACTTCATAATGATATGCTCCAAGAAATCCTACCTATTGAATTGTTGAATGATAATCTTTTGTTAGAACAAGGAACATTTTATAATGGAGAGGAAAGTATGGAAATGGAAATTGATGACAATTTCATAACTTTTGTAGAAGGATAGGGTAAGGAGTTGATGGTAGAATTACCTATGAAGATTGAAAACCATAGTTATTTTGAACCTGGCAATTGTGATGGAAATTGTGTTTTATACAGGAAGGAGGAGTCATATGCAACTGGCATGCTTATTGACTATGAAGAAATTTGTATTTTTCTGGGAAGGTTATTAGATGAACCTGATAACATAGAGGAAAGGATTATCTTTGATGATAATGAAAGAGAAGCTATAGAGTACAAACAATAGTTTGTAAGTGGTAGAGGTGAAGAATAATTGGACAAAATTTTCATAATTTCTATGGTGGAAAGAAATGTATAGTAGGTAGATGTCAGTGGAGTTCAGTTAAACAAATTGTAAAGAGGAAGTTTAGAAATTGTCGAAGATGAAATCAGATGAGAAGAGGGACATCAAGGAAGATAAATTAACAAGAGAAATTTGTAATAGAAAGGAAAGATGACAACAATAAAATAATATTTGGAAATCTGGAAGAGAAAAAGTGACAATGGCGGAACAATTGAATCAGCGACTTGATGAAAGTGATGACTAGTTACAGATTAAAGTTTGGGATAATAGATGGACAACAGAAGAAACACATGATGAGGAAGTCATGAAAGCTTTCAACTTTGGGAGTCTAATGTAGGAGCATTTAGTCCTATTCAACAATGTGATAGCATGATCACATCTTGTGACTAACAAGGGGTTGAAAGATAAGAGACTAGTTAATTTTATCTAATTAAATGTGTGAGAGAGTTTATTTATTGTCAAATGTGAGAAAAGGACATAGTGGCTGATTGATCCTCCATGTGTGGAGATCAATCCAAACAGTTAGATTTATTTGGTTTGAATATAATATGGGGAATTTGAAATCTTGATTTAGAATTTGTTTAGAAAAGAGTGGAAGTGAAGAGACCTTTTAGGAGAGAGTGAGAGACTTCTGGTTTTGAACTAGAATTGGTTCATGAATCCAATTTTGTATATATTGTGATCTTTTTCTGTAATTCAGAGATTGGATACATTAGCGAGGGAGAGGCCGGAGCTGATAGATAGGTTAGCTAGAGGTTGAGAGAAACCTCAGTAGAGAGAATGAGGATTTCAATATTGAAACATGGCCTTTTTATTGATGTAATCTAGCTAGAGGGTTGAAAATCTGTAAATTCATTATATTGAATAAATGATTTGGGGTGTGTGAGAATGGCTTGTCTCTATATTGTTTGGTTGTATATTAAATGAGGCATTCTTCTATATTTTTATGCCTGATGTTGTGAATAACAATGTGCAAAGCATAATGGGAATCCTTAGTGTTAATAGTAGTGTTTGAGTGCTTTAATACCCAGTTGTTTAGCCAAAGATATGAAGGAGATGTTATATAAGAAATCATGATTGAAAATAGAGTATGACAGAGAATCATTTTTAACGCGAAGTCCATTGAGAAAAAGAAAAATCAGATCATAAGGAATAGAGGTGAGAAGGTATTGTGGCTGTTGGATCTGTAAGATCAATGTACCAAATATAATCAAGGAAAGCAGAGCACTTTATTGCATCGGCGAAGATTGTTATAAGCAGAATGGACTTAGGCCTTAAGGAGTTGCGATTGCGATTGCACTCATATATCACATCGGTCGAAGTCTATGAGAATAGACCAGGCCTAAACACTTGCCAAACAGTGATTGTGACATTGTGATATAATGTGGACCGTTGGATCACATAGTTAATCAAAAACGGGGATCAAATCACTGATCACACTTCAGAAAGACGTTAAATATGGAAGGCCGCTTCTCAAAGGTGGTAAGCAGATTATTGGGAAGCCTCAAAAGCAGTAAGTGGTTTCCAGAAGCTGGACCCAATGAGGTAACGAGCTGTAATTTAATTAAATTGAAATCTGGTTTGATCAGGACCATCCATCGAATGGACGATCGGACGAATATCGGGTGTGAACATGCGCGAAGCCTAATTTCCAATCCTTACCAAATGGGGTTTATACAGTGGATTTAACTCCATTTGGATTTCGAACTTTAAGTTTCTGAACATTTTTCTATGTCTTTCTATGTAAAGTCGAGATTATAGGAAAGGCGATAAGATAGATGCAAGAATCAGACCTCAAAGATTTATAGAAGTGGGTTTATGAATTTTGGGTTCTAGCTATGAGTTCGGAGTGGGTTTTCGTTGGGTAATCCATGGTATTCGATAAAATTTGTATAGTCGGATTTTGAATGTAAAATTGCATCTATAATTCTTCTGATAGAGATGTGTGGATATAACCACTAAGTCCATGCCCGATAGTTGCATATGGAGGAATTTTCCTTATAAATGGGTTTCCTACAAGGAATTATTTTAGAAACCTATGTAGATATGTTAGCCAGCTGAAGAAGCATTGGGACATGTGCATTGAAGAGATATGGCTTGGTGGATCGTAGTGTTTTCACTATGTTGAAGCATGGTGTCTTTATTTGTTGATGATTAATGGAACCATCTAGTGCATAAATACATTTGATGTCGGCTCTATGACAACACGAGAATTTTAGGAAAGAGCTTCTACCTAAAACAAGTGAGCTCAACGCACGAATCCATTTCTGACAATAGATAAATCCTTGAATGAAGCTTAGAGGAAGCATGGTGGATCTGGTATTCATGGAACTCTTATATGGATGCATCATTCCCTCCTCCGTCACATAAATTTAGTTCTCTCAGATCTTCTTAGATTCGTTCACAAAAACAAAAGGCTTCAAGAATCTAGATACTCACTATTGATTAGAGGTCATTGATAGATTTGCAGCCTATCTCTTCTAGCATTTTTGAAGGGTCATTGTCAAGTATTTTCATTTAAAATCAAAGTAGAAAAGTTTTGGTTGAATATCTGAGGCAAAATTATCACCAATATCTTGAGGCTGATCGAGTCTTTCTAAGGAAATACAATTGGTATCCTTTTGGGGCTATGCAGATTCATTCTGGGGAAAAATAGTGGCAAATATCCTAATACATGCCGGGACTTCCCAAGGAAAGGAAACCATGATCATTCTGAGTTAGTGTGGATTTGTTCTGAGGCCAAAATTGTAACAATTCCATATGGAAATTTCGGTGCTCCTGGGACCAACTTGGAGGTGTTCTTGAGACAGGTCGGAAATAGAATTAGGGCATGATCTGCACAGAAACTTGGTCAATTTTCAAATCATTTTGGTCTCTCTCGAGGTGACTCAGTCCTCTTTCTTGACTCATAATCCAATGGGCTTTTGGTCAATCCCCGGGTAGAAGTGCTCGGGAATTGCCTGTTGGATACCTATACCAATAGGTTTCATATTTCATGATTGGATATCAAAGGTCCAAATATGCTCAGCTTTGACAAATGCAAAGATCTCATATTTCCCTAAGAAGGCAATAACTGCATCAGTCCTGATGAGAACTTAATTTTGATGGATGGTCCAATAATCTAATCTGGATCATGCCATGTTTTCAATTTCCATGTTGTAGTATAGAGAATGATATCTGTCCAAACTGTTTAATCTTGGCAGATCAAGTAGCTAGGTAGAGAAACAAAGGTTCCCAACTGTTTAATTTGGGGCCTTGGAAGAAATAAGGGTTGTGTTAGATAGGAGATCCAAGCAAAAGCCAATGAAAAGAAAAGGCATTCAAAGGGTTTGCAAGTCCAAGTGCACCCTCCAAGAAGGAACAAAAAATGCTAGGAAATCTAGTTGGGTAGGTAGCTGGGGTTGCAGAAAAGTTGTCTCTTCCAAGATTAAGCTTGCTAAAACATCTACAAGAAAGGCAACATACTGGTGCATGACTAATTCCCCTGTTTTCATATGTATACTATTCATAACTAACACCCTTTCCCAGGATACAGAAAGCATAGAGATTTACATATTTGAAGAATTCTTATGGCTTTAAGAAGCCACATTTCTGGTGCAAAAATCTTTTCATTTTGATCTACCCCTTATTTCAAATTGTTTTTCAAAAGAAAACTTGGTTGATCTAGCTCCTACTCATGTATTTCTCCATGCTAACAGCTAACTCTACTATTCTAGCTCCCTATACCCCTCTATCCCTATTATTATAAACACCATGGTGTACAAACCCCACAATGCATAAATATCCCCTCCCTGGCACTATAGCCATAGTATTCTCTCCCTGGGACTTGAATTGGCACCTGGTCGAGGTCAAGAACCCATGACTCACCTTTTGCTCCACATCAACCACTTTCCCTACCCAAATTGCCATTTGGCCTTAAATAACCCTCAAAAAACCCTCAAAAACCTTGATAAACCTTTGAAAAACCCAAAAAATCACCAAAGGAGCGGAGTACAGTGAAAATTACCCTCCCCGCGCTTTATCCTAAGGTCGGGGGTCATTTGCCCTTTATATTTGATAAAACCCATTTTGCCCCTTCTTTATATAGTTTGCACTTTATAAGTGATTTTCGCCCAAAACATAAAAACCCGCAATAAACCATTAAACCTAAAGTTCCTGGCGCATTATTAAACTGAATATTTTAATCGCCGGGCGGGCCCCTCCCAAACTTGCATGACCAGTCGGAGGACCCGCCAGCCGTCCGATCTCCGCCGGTCGAGATCCAAGGGTGGGCGGTCATTTTCATGACCCGATATGCCGACCGATAACGTCCGGGGAGAGTGGTTTTTGGCCCGTACAGGGACGCGTGGCGGGCGCGGAGGATGTTCGGAGCCCCTTCCCCGATACCACCTTGGCTCCAAAAGCGGTGCGGGGAACCCGCTTACCACCTTTCCACTTACCGCCTGCCACCACCACGTCACCCTGACGTCACCTCACATCCGCCCGACTCCCGCGCCCCGTCAACCTCCACGCTGTATTACCACTGCATCGTCCTGCCACTGTGTCCCGCCACCCTGGCCAACACGTCAGCACCACGTCATCACTGTACGACGGGCCCACCATGACGTCATGCTGACGTCACCAGCGGAAAAGCGCCAATCGCGTTATTTTACAAAAATTAACGTTATAACCGGCCGAATAAGCTGTTTTGTGTCATTTTCATTTGATTAAGAAAGAGAGCCGTTAAACGACCAGCTGG
>APFE030793850.1:91323-108407 GCA_000404065.3 Pinus taeda | reverse complement strand
CCCAGCGATAAAGATAAAGGCTTGTTGATTACCTGTGGATTAGTCCACATAAAAAACAACAATAATGAAATCATAACAACACCTATTCAATAATAGTAACATCTAATCAACGAATTAGTTCATTAAACTTAGTATGTAATTAAAGCAACGTATACCACAAACATAACAATAATAGTCCTACTATATCTACGATACATATATGAAGAAGTGCTAGCTCATAGAGATTCTGATTATGAATGAAAGGTCTCAAGTACATTGTTAAATGAATGAAACACTATATCCATTAGTGGAACATGAAGCCACAACTAGCTTCTCTAAAGAATGATCTATCTCTTATTCACTACAAGAGAAGTGAAGGCAAGACTCCTAGAATCCAAGCCCTTAGCTTGAGTTATGAGGAGCCATTTATAAATAATGAGAATGAAATTTGAGCTTCCTCATGACTCTTTAACTTCTATGACTATTCATATTCTTTACATGACTCTTTGCATTCCATATGTGGCTTTTCACACTCCACATTTTTCTTTTGGACTTCATTACACAACATTTATTACAAAAGAAAAATTACATATGACATAGTGACCTAATAAGAAAAACTAAAAATAGGAAAAAGTCTTATCAAATAGGCAATTCATTTGCTTCCTCATGGAGCTAATTTGTGATGTATGTGTACCCTTCTTTGAAATTTGTTGTGATGAATTTGACATGAACTGGAAACTCTCCTATTTAATGCAACTTCATCTGTAGTGCCTTCATCAATATAGTCTTGGAGCTCGATTGTAAATTATTCCATAGCCATGAGAGTTTCATATGAACTTTGACCAGTGTGATGACATATTGCATAATAATGTATTTGGTAATCTCCAAGCCTTCCTATTCTAATGCTTGCTTTATCTATTTGATATATTTTCTGATATCTTGGAATATGATTTCCCTGCCTCTGATTTCCTCAAGTGATCTTATTGTGAGCATCCCATGTTTTTGTGTTAGAGACTCCAAACCATTGTGCAGTCGACTATAAGAAACAATAGTACTAATCGACGGTTCTCCGAGACACATGTAGTTCTAATGGTGGAGTCTCAGTTGAACTTTATCCATCTCTACAAAAATCCTAAATTTCTTTTCCAAATTTTACAAATCATCTGGTTACTTTGCATCCCATTCTTGAAGTTGGTCAATTTCTCTGTTTTCCACTTTCAGGAGTTTTACTTCTTCTTTTGCTTTCTTATGAAAGCTAATGAGAGGAGCTACCACTTGTTGTAGAAGTATAATGTCATCATATAATCATGCCATTATGTCCTCCATTGGCCCTAGACCCTCCTACATGGATGACTGCCATTCTACGATGTTATAACTATGTGAATATAACTATTGATTCTTTGCCACAAGGTGATCCGCATGTTGCTTTGAAACCATTTCTTTCCTCAATCTAGCATTCTCACTCAATAGATATTCAAAGTTTTCTTGCACTGTTTTAGTGAAAGAAATATTTGTCACCGTGATTTCCCTAGGATTCCTTCTGGTATCAACATTTACTACCTTTTTTGTAGGTACAGAGACTAGTTTTTGAGGATCATTCGAGAAGTGCCTTCATCTCTGCCGTATGATCCTCTTCTTATTCTCATCAAACATGATACTGCACACATCCATGACTCATTTATAGGTAGAGGAGTTCTTACCATTTCTCTAAATGGAATATGATCAATTGTGAGAGGAGGTTCTTCAAGGGAACCCAGTTCATCATCCATTGGTTGGATGGTATCTTCTTGCTCCAACTCTTCCTCTATCTCCTAAGTCCATTATTCTTCCTGTAGTCTCTGAGTGGCTTATTCCTCCTCGGCCAACCTTTTTTATTCCTCTTCTATTCTTCTCCTTTCATCATTTTCTTCTTATTACTTCCTAAGAAACTCATCCCACTTCCTCTTCTCCTCTTCTTCTGCTTCTCTCATGTCTTGTTATACTTGAGTAGCTCCTATGTTCAAAGGATTATCTTTCCATTTCCCATTGCTTTTTCCTATTGAATCATACTTTATCCTTTTCTTAGGAACTACACTCCTTACCTGAGGGGTTATCTATTCTTCTTACTGAATCTTCACATATGGAGCTAGTGGATCTTAAGGTAAACTAGTCTTTATCCCTGGATGTTTTTTTTTTACTGCATTATACCATTTCTTCACTTTTTCATATTATCCTGTAGTTATCAAAGAATACCTAAAATCGAAACTGATCCTTTCATAATGTTTCCTCCACACTATCCTGGGATCCTATCCATGAAAGTCCTTAATCGTGA
Source organism: Pinus taeda (assembly GCA_000404065.3). Taxonomy (NCBI): domain Eukaryota; kingdom Viridiplantae; phylum Streptophyta; class Pinopsida; order Pinales; family Pinaceae; genus Pinus; species Pinus taeda. Next base: position 106,117 of record APFE030793850.1, on the reverse strand, counting down.
AGTGCAAGTGATCCAACTCTTGTATTTTTGCAGTTGTCGCATTGTATCTCTTTAACTCATACTACCTGATCCTCAAAGGAAAGGTGGGCTAGAGGGCTTTATTTCTCTTTTGAAGGACCTCTGAAAATCCCTTGTTTAATTGATATGCTACTTCTTGCATGACCATCGTATTGGTCACATATCATGGCACGAGATGAGGGGATACCTGGCATCCAAAAAAATGAATGTATGTGCCCTTAGGTGTTGCAAACCAATCTACGATATCCTATTGTGACTCCTTCACTTGATTAGCCATGCAAGGAGGATCGATATTGAATATCATGTGGAATATAACTATAAAGAAGTGCTCGACCAATCTATTGTATGCACCTTTGAAGCTTGATTCTGACAACACTCTAAAGTCGAAGTAAAGTGGGAACTTGTTCTCAGGGGTCCAGTTCCAGTACATTGTCTGGAAAGCATACTGTGCACAGATTCCATCTAAAAGAAATGTAGACATATATAATTCTGATGCTTGATTCACCCTCAAAGATGTTTTTTCCTACCCCATATGACGCTGCAACTCAAATGACAATATATTTGCCCAATTGAAAGCTTTACTCGGGTAACCACCATATTGAGCATATATATCCAATTTTCCTCAAACACCTCAACGATCTTTCGCCCATGCAACCGAAAACACATGACAATAAGCTATTGATATATATCACTAAGAATCCACGTCGAATAAACTTCAAATGGGTGGTGGTGAAACTTAGTAGGCTCTCGACACCAATATTTGATGATATCACTTGTGTCCAGATTGGCCCATCTGCTGTAGAATTCATTATTTGAATATTTTGTAAGCACAAGCATCTTGTAGTAGGTCTACATGTCTTCTCCATAATAGTTAGCGAGTTGACAGTGACTCTCACTCCAAAGCACACGATGAGAGTCATCCATATGTGTAATGATCCACTCAATGACTTCTACATATGGGATGAATGGGAACCTGAATGTGATCATATGCATCCTGGAACTCTTGATATTGATATACACTTCCAAGTTCTCCAAGTTCTCAAGAAACTTTTTCTGCATGAATGTGTCTTTTATGTCGCTCCAAGTGACCTCAATAGACTTATCAATGAAGCACTATGTGTCTACATATATGGGAATAGTTTTCTTGTTAACTTCAACTACTTCCTCAATGCTTTCCTTTAAAACATCTTTGGAGGCTAGTTTATAGGGAGGCATGGCTCCAACATATGATGAAAGGGTGGCAATACTTGTAACATAGACACCTATTTGTAGAAGCACACTCATGATGACAATATTAGCTGTATGAAATATCCTAACTATTACAGCAATATCTTAGCAAATTAAATTCAAAGAGCCATTAAATGTACTGAGAATCTAAATCTATCAACTACAACACATAATCACTTGCATCACTTGCATGCATAATAAAATACGCAAGCAGACAAGGAGGGTGCATTTTCAAATCAAGAAAATATTCTCATACACTTTTTTCATTTACATCAAACTCGTTTTGAGGAGTTCAGAAGCATTAGGGCGGGCCTCATCGCATGTACTATAATGAATTTTTTTATTACTGAAAATTTTGTTATAATGGATTTTTTTATTACTGAAAATGTTGTTATAATGGATTTTTTTATTACTGAAAGTTTTGTCATTTAAAGAGCAAAATGTCATAGGGAGAGTTTGTGATCCATGGATATACAATCCGGAATAGGGACTATTACTGCCCAATTTCTCCGCATTTGAAATCCCTTCGCTGATATATTTCAATGGGTTTTCATTATTTGGCATTTTGTTTAATTTTATTTTCAATTTTAACTTATCAGGAGTGAGATTTATCTTCAAATGGTGAAGGCAACATTTCAATTGATTTTATTCTTAGCGTCACAAGCTTGGAAACAAGAAATTTTCCTTCCTTCATTCGTTGATTTAGTGGATAGTAATCATTCATCCTAAAGATTAGGTGGATGCTGGTGGTCTTAGTTTGCCCACATTAACATCATTATTTATGAAGAAATTGGAAAATATTTTAATTGTGAAATAAATAAGGGTTTAGAACATAGTTTAAATTAAAACCATAATTTCATTATATTTAGTAAATTTAGGTTATTATGGATGTTATAAAGTTTAATATAGATGTCTATGTATTTTCAATTAAAAAATAAAACCAAAATAATATGTTATATCTTTTTTTTTATTTATAAATTAGATATTAATAAAATAATAAAATATTTTATTATCTTAATTTAAAAATTAAAATAAAATATAACAAATTAAAAATAATTTTATTAATTTTAATTTTATTTATCATTATAAAACCTAGAATTTCATTAAATTATATATATTGCAATCAATCATTCATATATTTATTAAAAAAGAAATTTATCTTAATATTAACCTAGTAAAAAAATTTACCAAAAAGAGAAATAAGTGTACATTATATAAGTAGAAAAGAAATACAAAAGAAAAATAAGTGTACATTATACAAGTAGAAAAGAAATACAAAAGTCAAAATAAATGTAAAGTATATAATTTAATAAAATAAGTTTTTTAACGCTGATGTCATAATGAACAATACTTGTGGTCATGGTGGATTGATTTGTGTGATGCTTTAGTTAGCCTTCCTATTAAGTTTAACGACAATGTTCATGTAACTTTTCTATGTCTATGATGACAAGCACGCACTAGATTAGTCGCTTTTCATAGCAACTCCTATATTAGATTAGAAACATTTCATAATGAAACTTATTATTAAATTTATCAACTCTTACATATCTAAAACTTTATAAAATTACACCAAATATAAAACAATACTAAGCTTCCATAAAATTTATAAAACATATATTTTAATATTAAATTTAATAAATAATGTTTTATAATATATTATAAATCACCAAAAACCTACTTTTAAATAGATATAAATTTAAAATACAAAATATTAATTCTATATATATATATATATTATATATATTAAACTTCCACAAATATTAAAACAAACCATATGCTTACATAATGATGTATCATTGCACCCACTCACCTACACATACTAAATACACTTGGATATGGTGTAAATCACTACAAACAATAAACAGTTGTAAGACATTAACACAACAATGCCATACTTAATTTGATGTCTTATTGTCTTATTTTATGTATATAAAATGCATGGCCATATAGTATACACCATGGTTAAAAAAATAAATGGTATTAGGGAAAAGAAACAACTTTATTGTATTAAGTCAGATTGGGTTATTAAGAGAGTTATAAGGTTTGATGTGGATGCCCCTGATTTTTTTATAAATATAAATAATTATGCCATGTATTTTTTATTATAAATTTATATTATTAATAAAATTAAATTTAATCTAAGTGGAGAATAATTTAACAACATTAAGCCAAGAATTGTTAATCCTCCCTAGAAACTAAGATAATTTGTCAACTAAAAATCCAAAGGCATTTTCTCCATTCTTTTATTTTTTAGAGGAGGGGGAAGAGTGTTCCCTAAATGGTTGGATCCATGAATCAAGTCTACAATAAAAGTGGTCCTGTCTTTAGAGGCTTTGGAAAACAAGTAAACAATGCCTTATGTGCATCCTTAGTGGGTATATTGTCAAAGATTTGTCCAATTAGTTCAAAATTAGGCTAGTGGAATGCCATTATACTATAATTGCATCACATTTTCAATAAATTTATTTTCCATTTTCAATAGTTTCTAAGCATCTTGAAAGATTGATGTAGGATTTACTACATACATGATATCAGCATAACTTATTGACTATTTAGGCTATGCTACAAGAAACCTCGAATAATAATAGGAAACTCTTTAGTACACAACACACCTTAAAAAATTTCAATTTTTGGGTACTAATTTTCTTTCAATGTGTTATCGTTATCTTATAGTTTAAGGAGTTTATCCTTCTATAGACTTCACATGTTTCCTTTAACTATTGATGTGAGGCTTCATCTTAGTAGGGAAACAAAAAAAAATTAGATGAAGAAGACCATTAAAGTCCCACATTCCAAGAGAAAAGAAGAAAAAAATCAAATATAAAAATAAAAGCTTAAAAAATCAAATTATTACGCCAGTGGTTAATAAACCTACTAGAGGTTCAAGAAAAAGTAGTGAAGTGTTAATTTTCTTTATGTGGTGATGCCAAAAGACAACTTCAAAAATCACCAATAAGTGTATCATAGGTTAGCCAAAACGTACCCATAATCTAGTCTTCTTGTGAGGCCAATAAGTCATTGGGGGTGTGAAGAAAAGTGTAACATAACAAGTTTTTCTTAGCATCAATAGTCATAGGTTGGTGTTTTCATCAGGTGTTGATAACTTTTTGTTTGATCAAAGCTTTTATATGGCAATATTTTATTTATTTATTATTTTTATTTTTTTTATAATTTAATTAATTATAATTAATTTATTTTTATTTTAATTTTTTAATTTTTTTTTTAATTTTTATTTATTTATTTATTTATTTATTTATTTTATTATTTTTATTATTATTATTATTATTATTATTATATTATTATTATTATTATTATTTTTTTTTTTTTTTTTTTTTTTTTTTTTTTTTTTTTTTTTTTTTTTTTTTTTTTTTTTTTTTTTTATATGAATTTCAAGCTTCCTATTAACTCCTAATAACCTTTTAGAGTTCAAGGTTACAAACAACACTTAAAAAGCTTTCGAAGGTTCAATCGTTGTTTTGAGCCTTGATGGCTTTTAGAAGCTTTGGAATTTTTTCAAGTGATGATAAACTCTTCCGTCCTTATCCCATCTTATAGTACATCACTTGAAAAAATTCATTTGAAAAAATTGGATCTTTTGTGATTAGAATTTAAGTGCATTACATTGTTTCTTTAGTACAAATTCCAAATAAATAAATGTTTCTTCACTATAATACGACTGCTCACTTTGGGGAAATCAATGAAGAGCAACTTTACAATAATATTTCATCTCCTTTTGCATTAATGACGTGCAATTTATTCTTATTGGCTTCCTGATGATCCATCAAGTGTTTCGAGACGCATAGGCTTAAAATATCTCTCACATAGTTACAACCAAAAATATTCACCAAAGATAATGTGTTTTTCTCTTGTAATTTCTTATGATCCTTGGTTTAGGTTTATTACATTATCTCAACTAAAGAGTTCACTAATGAAAGTATTATCCTCTCTTCCTTGTCCCCTATATTTATTTAGGACTTTAGGGTTAGGTTATTGTACTGAGAGAGCCATGTGCTATACATGGTGGGGGTTGGGTTCATTGAATCTAGGGTCCATGGAATATGGAAATTAGCAAAGACTCTTGTAAACCAAGTTTAATATCAATGTCAGGTTGGATATGTTGACGTTGAGGTGCCCTGTTGGGCAAGGTTAAAGGATTTAAACACTTTTTGTCTGTATAGGTAAATTGAAGGTACATTGCACTGAATATGAATATGTTGATGGTGTTGGATTCACCAATATTCATGGGATCTCCCCAGTATAAGGTCGCAATTAGACCTCACACCGTTTGGTGTAGGCGTCCCATCCGGTATGATGACCCAGTTAATGTTTACTTAGAGATTTGCCTTGGCTCTTGTTGTTCAGCACATGAGAGTGTTATGATGGTATCTTCGAAAAGCAAGGTGAGTGTGCCTGGTGAGTGTGTAATGTAACTGTGTCTAGGTTCCCTTACTACAAAAGAGGGGAAAGTGAGCCTCTAAGTGAGAGGTAATAGTACCACCTAGGAAGAGACACACGCGAACCAAGAAAGGTGTGTCCAACATCTAACAGAATAGTCCACAACAGATGCAACAGTCATTAAAACCAAAGTAAAGGGGGTGATCCGTCCACCATCCAACATAGTAGTCCACAACAGATGCAACAATCATTAAAACCAAAGTAAAGGGGGTGACCCGTCCACCATCCAACATAGTAGTCCACAACAGATGTGATGATAGTTATAACCAGTAAGTGAGGATGGTTTATCTAGTATCTTGCAGAGTAGTCCACAAAAATGAGACAACAATGATAACCAATACAACACATTCCCAACAAGGTAAGCACTAAAACAACCGAAATAGTTTAATTATCTTAGTACATGTGAAACAAACATGAATTACAAATGCTCAAAGAATAATCTTACAAACATCTACAATTCATGCATGGAAACGTGTTGGCCTAAACATGCTTCTGTATTAAGCAAAAGTTCCAAGACACATATTTACATCATATACCACTAGCCCCAGTAGTGGGACATTGGAGCCACTCCTTGCTCCTCAAAGAAGTGACTAAAACTCTCTATGCTTCGTGGGAGGAGCCAAGGTGAAAATTCATTGCTCATATAATGAGGGGGGTTTATATAACCAAGGGTGATGCTTGACCCTTGTGACTCTTGGACTTCCCTCATGACGGTTCAACTTCCTATGACTTTTCAACTGACACAACCCTTCATATTCATGTGTGTCCATTGGACTTCCACTTTACATCACATTCGATTTACAATAGATGTGTCCCATAATAGTGATGTGGCCTTTGACAACTCATGAAAGGACTTGACATGACACTGCTGACATGGACTTTCTTGCTGAGGTGACAATTTCAAGTCGATGTTGTTACTGAGTGATAGATGTGTCCTTGAATGTGCTCTCTCTTCTCCTTTGCATAGATTGATGGTGCAGGGTATTCAATGATCTTTGGTCTCTTGAGGTGGTTGTATGCATGTGCTCTCTTTACTTGTTCTTGATGAGCTTCTTTGTCCATCCACTATAAGTGAGTCTTCTAGCATGTCCACTCCTTCCTTATCTTCTTCATCGTCTCGCCATGATCTAGCAGTGTACCTGTTCGTGCAATTCACTCACGACGAGATGATATCAAATCCAAAAACATCCTAGTCTAAGATGATGCTTTGATATCCATGAACTGGGCCCAAGACAGGTGACGGTTTAGGAAAGAGGGCCCAATAACTGCGCATTGCGCAGTTCCAGATGACAAGGAGGGAGACTGGTCACTGAGACTGCGCAGAGCGTAGTTCAGGCTTGGATGAGGAACTCCTGAGCACAATCTTCATTGTCGGGAAAAATTGCGTAGAGGCCACTAGGAGACATGATTGCGCAGTTGAGGCCATTAGTGGCTGCTGCAAGGTGGGAACCTAGGAGGCAAGTCTATGCAGTTTTTTGAGGGAAGGTAGGATTGGGCAGCAAAGGGACCATAGAGCACAAATTTGCGTAGTTTTTAGGATCAACAAGTCCTAACTGAGGGAGGACATCAAGGAACATTTCTGCGCAATTCTGGGAGGAAAAGCAAGCTTGGGTCTTTGCACATTACAGAGTTCCAGTAGGCACGGAGGAGGCTTGATGACTGATCTTGCAAAATGCGCAGTTCACATCTGGCTTAAGGAAGCTATTGTGTAATTATGGGGAGGAAGGCAGTCTTCTTAGCTCTGGAATTGCGCAGTGCAACTGCCCTAGGGACAGTGACTGCACATTGCGTAGTTCTAGGAAGCAGAGAAGCATCACTAAGGGCTGAGACTGCGTAGTGTGTAGCTCAGTTGAGGTTCGGTGAAAGAGAGTTGTCCAGTCGAAAGGATTTTCAGGAAAATGGCTAAGTTTGCGAGGCAAGTGAACTTGTGAGGAACTTGAAATTGTGATCACACACTTGGAATACTTCAATGACACGACGACATAGACCACCGAACCAAAAATACAAAGCATTACCCTCTGTGAGACTGTCTAGAACCAAGGCGACAAGTGCAGCACTTAAGATTGACCTTAAGACGACTGTGACGACACTTGTGCGACAATGCTTAAAACTTTGTGTATGAGTGAAATCGATGTTTACATAGCTAGGAAAGCTTGAACACACAAAGATAAATCTTCAAACTCACCAGAAAAGGACCGCAAGCTTGATAAAGCACTCCATCATGCCAAAAGACGACAGTTGATTAAACAAGCAAAAGAGGCGAAAAGACTCTAAGGAAGCTCATGAAATGAGCTCGAGTGCTTGCAACAATAATGGGAAAGACTAAGGAATGCTTTGAAATTTGAGTGCAAGCCAAAAGTTTGGAGGGTGTTGCAGACGCTACAACACTTGGCGACGCACTAGTTGAATACCAGTTTCTTTGTTTTGTTTCACTTTTTAGTGCAGGGCCTTAGTCCTTTAGGAAGTTTTGATTCACTGTGCAAATTACTTTGGTTTCTCCACTTATCTCATGACAATCATGGATCCATTGATACCCTCTCAGTTGAACACAACATAATATTAAGCCAGATCACAGTGTTTTGAATTGGGAAGGGTAGTTTAGCTTGAGATCTTATGGTTTTCAGAGTATAGTTTTCATCTCTTGTGTTGCTCCACTGCTAGCAGGCCTGAACAGTACCCCGACGGAGTCACGCAGGAACATGAGCATTGCTCCATTGCCAGCGAGCCTGGACAGTACCCTGGTGGATTCGCATGCTTCGCCTCTCTATGCAAGAATCCTTTCTCTTCTTTCGCCTTTGTTATTTTAAAGAGAACTGTGCATAGGCACTTATTTATTTTGGGGCGGAAGAGGGATCCCGACTTATTGAGAGCAGAAGAGGTTCTTCCTTGACAGAAGCATATAAAGACCTCTGATTTTGGTTTTCTCATTTAGATTTTCCTATTCTCCATTTCTACTAGTTAGATAAGCTTGAAAACACCAAAGCATAAAACTGAATACAAGCATGAGGTTCCTAGACTGGACACAGGTTCATGGTTGGACCAAAAATCTCCTTACAAATGGATCATAATTTTCGCCACGACTTCATCGGCTAAAAGTTATAACAAAAACAAAGAAGATGAACATAGGATTGGCCAAGGGCTACAATCTCACAAGACTCTTTGAACTTCATTCACACACACACTTGGAAGCTAGAATGTAGTAAGGCACAACACTTATTTACATAAGCAAGCAGTAGAAAACCAAAAGAAAACAAAACAACAAACAATCAAATGACTATGTACATAGTGCAGAGTGAGCCCCAAATCTCATTGAAAATAAAATTTAAGTCTTGGCCATTGACAGGAAGAGAGTCAATCTTCCTGTCAAGAAATTGAAGATAATATGTGCATTGGCCAAGCTTCTCATGGATAGTGTAAGGACCAATCCACAAGGATTGAAACTTAGTGTGCTTGCCTTTGTCCTCGTGGACTTTGTCTGACATTAAGACTAAGTCACCTACACTGAAGCTAGTCTTCCTTGCAGACTTTCTATCAAACCATCTCTTGATACAATTTTGATGGAGTGAAAACTTTTCTTTTGCTTTTAACCTTTCTTCCTGCAACTTGTGTAAAGTGTCCATCCTACACTAAACTAAAAGACATGGCTTGCCCTGGGATTCTTGGGACAATTGGAGAGCAGTCAAGTAAATGTTCAGCGAAAGGATGGCTTCCTTTCCATACACTAGGAAGTGAGGGGAAGTATTCAAAGAATTCTTAGGTGTGACTCGGTCAACCCATAAAGCATTCACCAAAGTGGAGTGCTAGTTTTGCTGCTTAGAGAATATGTCTTTTTAATGATGTGAATGGGATTCTGATTTGTGGATTCGACAAGGCCAATCCCCTGTGCATAGTAGTTAGTGGAATGCTTCAAAATAATACCATTTTGCAATGAAAACTCATAAAGCTTTAATGAAGAAAATTGCATTGCATTGTAAAATACAAGTGACGTAGGAATGTCAAACTTGGAAATGATATTTTGTTGTAAGAAGTTGATGACTTCCTAATCATTCACTTGCTTCAGCGGAACTGCCTTTATCCATCGCGTGAAGTAATCTGTAACAGTCACGATATAGCGGTGTTGTTTCAACGAATGTGGGAAAAATTCCCCAATGATATCCTAGCCCCACTATTGGAATGGTTCTTCCGTTGCAACAGGCTACAACGGGGCTACTAAATTTCGATTTCTGTCGGTGCACTTTTGACAGATCGAACACTTGCAGGCGTAGGCATGCACATCCTTGAATAATGTAGGCCAGTAGAAACTGGCCTACATGACCTTATGCTTTGTGGTGTTACCCGCAAAGTGTCCCCCAAATGGTCCATCATGGAGATCATGCAACACCTTATATGAATCTTGCGCCTCCAGGCACCTGAGAAATACTCCATTATGGTGATTTCTGTATAGCACCCCATTCACCAGTTGGTATGATAGAGCTTTGAGTCAAAGTTCCCCCTTTTGTCACATAGAAAAATGAGAGGGCACGGTGCCATACTCAAGGTGTCGACACACATCTTCGTACCAAGAGGTTATGTATGAAGTGGGGGATGCTCGTTCAACATTGTACATTTCTATTTCTTACTCCTAGCGTGTAAGCTCTTCTTCTTCCTCTTGTGCATGAGCTGCTTCCACTGCTAACTTACAAATACTGTGACCCTTGATGGTGTGAACTGGTTTGATGTCAAGATCATACCCTTGTAGTCTTGTCATCTAGTTCACCCTTCTCTCACCCAGCTTTTGCTGAACAAGCAGTGATCTGACTGTTGGGTGTGGAACAAAGACAATGAAATGTTTTTCCAGCAAATAAGGTCTGAAGTGCTTCACCACCTTGTATATTGTGTAAGCTTATTTGTCCACAGTGGGATAATTGAGTTCTGGTCCTTGCAGACTCGCACTCATGAAGGAGATGGTTCACTCATTGTTCAACTCGTCCTTCTGAGCGAGCACAATGAGAGAAGTGTTGGAAGCGAAAGTATAGAGCAATAAATCTTTGGTGAAGTCTAGGTTGTACAGTGTTGGTGCTTCTGCTATGGCTTTCTTAATACGAGCGAACGTATCCTTTTCCCTTTTGCCCCAGCTATAGATTGCGTCCTTCTTAATCATCTCCTGTATGGGTTTGATGATCTGTGCATAGTCGGAGATGAAATTTATGAGGAAGTTGATCTTCCCCAAGAAGGACTACATGGCTTTCTTGTTTACGGGGTGGGGAATTTGCGTGATGGTCTAAACTTTGTCTAGATCTAGCTTGATCCCACTTTTAGCGATAATGTGTCCAAGCAGGTTACCCTCAGACACTACAAAGATTCTCTTCTTGGGATTCAAGGATATCCCGTATTTCTAGCATCGCTCAAATTTTTTCTTAAGATGGCGTAGGTGGTTTAAGCACTATCTTGAGAACACTATTACATCATCAAGGTAGACCACCATTCTCTATCCGATAAGCCCACGAAAAGTGATGCCCATTGCACGTTGAAATGTTGCACCTGCATTAACCAATGCAAATGACATTCTGTGAAGTGCAAACGTACCCCACTTGGTATGAAACATAGTTTTAATTCTGCCAAGATCTGCTCCCAGAACTTGGTTATATCTGGAAAACAGTCAAGCAAAGAAAACATGTTTGCTCTAGATATTGTTTGCAGTATATGCTTTGTGGATGACACTGGGTAGTTTTCCTTGTTCGAGGTGCGATTGAGGTTGTAGAAATCAACGCACAAGCAGATCTCCCCCAAAAAAATTTCATGGCAGGGACTAAGTTGGACACCTAGGTCGAATGTTGCACTTTATAGATGATCCGAGCATCTAGTAACTTGGTTAGTTCTTTCCGTATAATGGGCTCGAGTGTTGGATGGACTTTCCTTAATTTCTTCTGAAAAGGCTTGGCCCTTTCTTTGTTCGATATAACGTGCTGGATAATTCATGTGTCATATGTCTTAAGATCATCGTACATCCATGCGAATACATCACGGTACTACTTGAAAAGGTGGATAAGAGCTTGTCGCTCTTGTGGTGTGCAACACGTACCAAGATTCACATACTTCGGGTCTTCTTTCGTTCCCAGATTGATCTGTTCATGCGACAATGTCGAGCTATGGGTCTTAGCATTCATAGGTCCCTGAAAATGGATATGCAAGTCATACAACTTCTCCAATGATACCACGCCCTTAGGGATGAGGTTGCCTTTGCTTGTACTAGTTGTGTCCTGCAGAATCTGCTCGTGCTCGTCCTCATCTATTGTTGTGTCCTTGAAGATGTTAGCGTTGGCCATGAAATGCAGTATCTGTTGATCATCATAAAAAACCCGTAAGTTAGTGATGTTGTTTAGGACATATGGTTTATACAAAATCTCAATAGAAAATCTATCCCTTAATGACAACATCTTAGCAGTTGCATTTGCCAAGGCATATGCAGCTACATTACTCATTCTTGGCACTAAAATAATGTTGAAAACTTGGAATTGAGAGATGAGTCACCATACGTCTTGTTGGTAACACTTAAGATGCGGTGACACACAATGAATAGTGTTATGTACTTGACACAACATGATTTTAGAGTCACCTACCACTTTCAGAACAACAACCTTGAGGTCAATGCCTTTCTGTAAGCCCAAAACAAGTGCTTCATACTCTGCGGTGTTGTTCGTGCACTCGAACTCCAAGCGACTAGAGAGCAGATGTTTCCTCTGTATTGGGTCTATCATAACACAACTGGCTCTAGAGCCATTATGCGTTTTGGATCCATAAAAGTACATGGTCCACAAATCATTTGTACAAGGACTGCTTGCCGCACTAGTACTACTGCTATTACTACTTACTGTACAAGTGTCATTTTCACCAGTTGGGCATGGAAGGAGGCTTAGCTATGTGTCTGGTGGGATAGGGGATGGCTCTGCAATATAGCACCCCAACTGTGTCCCTAAAAAGCAATTTTTGAACATGAGTTTTGAGAAAGCCAACGACTCGTTTTCTCAATTCAAGGGAGTCACGTTGTGCTTCATGTATCTCTCTAACAAAACTTGAATATGGTTGTTTCTGCCCTTATACGAAATCCATAAGTGTGACCAAATAGTGGCAAAGTATCCTTGCAACTTGCTTGACCAGTCTCTGCTGAGCAATACCCCGTATGCTTCCAAGATGTCCACAACTACAATATTGATGCATTGATGAACTCGTTCATTAGATGTTAGCCGGATGATCACATCCCTGAGTTTATCAATTGATGGCACACAAGTTTTGTCCAGTTGGATGATTGTTTCACTAGTCTAACTCCATTGAGAATTGATCTTCTTAGCGTTGGAGAGTGGCATGACATTAACCGACGCACTAGAATCAACCAAGCAGTTGTGAACATTGAAATTAAAGATCTCAAATGATAACAAGAATGGTGGGCAGAGTGAGTTTACCTCCTCCATGCAGAGCGCGTTAAGCAAAAATATGGGAGCGTCATGAGACTTACTAGAGCCCTTGTTAGAAGAGGTGACTTGACCATTAGAGGTTTCCCTAAGTGCTCGCAAAAGAATGTCTCGTTGACTCGTGATTTTTGTAAGTTTAAAGAGAGAGATATTTGCACAACTCTTCTTCATATCTTCTACAATGTTATGGTCAGAAGAAGGAAGACTCACCGAGGTGTTCGGGGTTGCAACTGAATTCATGGTTCTCAATGGGATTGTTTTGTCTTTGCTGCTTGCAGGAACACTTTCCATTAAAGCTGTCTTCCCGGACTTACTTTAAGTGTTCTGTGTTTAGTCGGCGGGTGGATCTACTGTCCTTAATATATCTTGTCTTATTTTATTCCTCGATATCTCAAACACAATGGGGGCCCCTTGACTTCTCAAGTTATATAGATTATTTTGCTTCGGGGCCGAACGGTCACTCGGAGGCTCTTTATCGGTGGTTGTCTTCTAGGCAGCAAGAACATACTGATATGTGTTTACTACATGCCTGTAGGTTTTAACCCCGTACGGAAATTACCTGCATATGAATTCTAAAACACATAAAATAAACAATGCGAGAGCATAACACATAAAACACATATACACAGAGATTTTCCCCTGGATCCCAAAACCGGGACTACCAGCTTGATTTTTCATTGTGTTCCTTTCAATGTTACAATACATATTTATACATGCCAAAGCATCTAATACCATGGACCAAAAACCATCGCGTCCAAAACCATGGACCGAAAACCATCGCGTCCAAAACCATGTGCAAAAATTATGCACAAAACCATAGGTAGGTCCGCCCAACCTAACATAGGGCCCAAAACCAAAATTTTCCGGGGCGCTACCCCAGACCCCACAGAGTGGGGCTACCTGCACCCCTCAAAACCTCTGTGAGTCCCCTCGCTACGCAGTCGGCGCAACGAAGGGGGGGCTCCGCCCCCCTCCTAACCCCCCGGTTAACTACGTGGGCTAGGCATGGAAAGAATATAACACAACCCAACATTCTCCCACTTGTTCTTTTCTTTCCGCAGGGGGCCACAAGAGAGCTTAGTCATTTATCCAACCCTGAAATGCCCATTGTTTCTCTACACCAAGAGAATTTCTCAGAGTTTATAGATTTTGTCAATGCATCTATAGTATTCTTCAAAGTGTCCACCTTTACCAGCAACACCTTTTTGTCTTCTATCATATCCCTCACAAAGTGATACTGAACATCAATGTGCTTTGTCTTTGAATGGTAAGCATGGTTCCTTGCCAAGAAAATTGCACTTTGGCTGTCACAGTTTATCCTTATAGCTCCCTGTACTAACCTCATACTTGAACACAATCTTTGCAACCAAACTGCCTCCTTGCTTGCATGAGTGACTGCCATGTATTCTGCCTCTATAATTGATAGTGCCACTACAAATTGTTTCTTACTCATCCAACTGACTGCACCTCCAAATAGGCTAAACACATACCCACTTGTAAATCTTCTCTGATCCAAATCTCCAGCCCAGTCTGCATCAACAAAGCCACGAATATCCAAAACTTTGTCCAATCTTGGTCTTCCTTGGTAGCACAAACCATAATCACTAGTGCCACGCAAATACCTGAAAACCTGCTTCACTGCTATC
>APFE030793850.1:38192-88215 GCA_000404065.3 Pinus taeda | reverse complement strand
ATGCCTCATGATCTACATGTGTACTTGAAGAAGCCAAGTACACATCCCCACCTTCATTTGAGGTGGTTTTTTCCTCTGAAAAAGGAGCATCATCAGATCCCTTTCCTTTATCAAGAGCTTTAGATTTATAGTCCCTTTTGTAGTGCCCTTCCTTTCTACGTTTCCAGCACACCACCTTTAGAGGTTTTCTTGGAGATTTAGATCTCCCACTCAATGACTTATTTTTGTTTCTATTCTGGGACCGTCCTTATACAGACAAGGCATCACCATTCTGACTCTCCATATTTTTCCGTCTCATCTCCTCTGTCTACAAGGATGAGACTAGTTCATCAAATTGCAAGGCAGTTGCATTACTACCTATTGCAATAACTAGACTATCCCACGAATCTAGTAGAGAACACAACAAACTGATGCACTTATCTTCATCTGAAATTTTAATATCAACAGATGCTAACTGACTTACCACAGTATTAAATGCGTTCAGATGCTCTGTCACCGAGTCACCATCTTTTATCCTCGGGTTATACAACTTTTTCCGTAGGAACAATTTATTCACTAGAGACTTAGATTGGTACAAATTCCCTAACTTGTCCCACAAAGCCTTTGTCGTAGCTTCCCCTGATACATTCAACAATTCTAAATCTGAGACACATAATCGTATTGTGTTCTTTGCCTTCCGATCCAACTTCTTCCATTCTTCATCGGACACTCCCGTTGGTTTAGTACTCGAATCTACCACGATCCACTGATCTTTATCCACCAACAGATCCTCCATCTTGAGTTTCCACAACTCAAAACTATGACCCTTAAATTTCTCGATCTCTATCTTTCCACTGCTCACAATCTTCTTTCACCACCAAAAACGATCTCACAGATCTCCCACTGAATGGGGTCTACCACAGGCCTGAGCGAAACCCCTCAGCAACAAAGGTGTCCCCTTGAAGCCAAAACAACTCTGATACCGAATGTAGGTTTTAACCCCATACAGAAATTACCTGCATACGAATTCTAAAACACATAAAATAAACAATGCGAGAGCATAACACATAAAACACATATACACAGAGATTTTTCCCGTGGATCCCAAATCCGGGACTACCAGCTTGATTTTTCATTATGTTCCTTTCAATGTTACAATACATATTTATACATGTCGAAGCATCCAATACCATGGAACGAAAGCCATCGCATCCAAAACCATGGACCGAAAACCATCGCGTCCAAAATCATGTGCGAAAATTATGCACAAAACCATAGGTAGGTTCGCCCAACCTAACATAGGGTCCAAAACCAAAATTTTCCAGGGCGCTGCCCCGGACCCCATAGAGTGGGGTTACCTACACCCCTCAAACCCCCTGTGAGTCCTCCCGCTACACAATCGGCACAACGAAAGGGGGCTTTGCCCCCCTCCTAACTCCTTGGTTAACTACGTGGGCTAGTCGTGGAAAGAATATAACACAACCCAACAATGCCCAATGCTTGGAGCTTCATCATGTGTACCAACTTCTTCTTCATATTCATCTGGATCGACCTGCTCATTAACTGCAAGTTTGTTGGACAACTGCGCACCCATGCTGATCATTCCATGGTTCCATTCTGGGCATGTCCTTTCCGAATGGGCTTCGTGATGAAATGTGCAATATAAATCTGTAGTGATTTTCTCAAGGTTCAAAACCAGATTAGAGCTCTATGCAGATTTGGTTGGCTGGCTACTGTTGTTGTTGCTGCTGGAAGCTACATTCTTCTTTGGTGGGTACTTGGAAGGCTTGCTGCTCATGGTGGTCTCGATTTTCATCTATTTAAGTTATGCCACTTCGGTAGTCAGGGACTTGATGAGACGAGTAAGGTTCTCAATATCACTTGCTTCCTTTTCCTTAACCTTGATCAGAGAGGTTTGGGACCTCTTACTGGTGTCTTTGGAGTCCTTAATGGATTCATCTTCTACAATGACTCCAATAGTGTGCAGGTCTTTCTCGACACAATATCCTCTTCACAATTTTTTGTTAGTGATGGTTTTGCATCTTGCTTGATGAATTGTCTAATATTGGTCGGCAATGTAGAATTGTAGTATTCAACGGAGATGGAGTCGTGAGGTTTGGTGTCATTTGAGAACTTGTTTAGAATATGGTTGAACCTTTGATTGAAATATTTGAACTTTTCTTTCTGCTCCATCTTGAGACTACTCAACTCCTTTAGTAACATGGCAAGGGTCTTGTATTCAACAAAATTTTCAAGAAATATCCCTTTGAACACCCCTCAGTTCTCGATGGAGTTTGGAGGAAGGTTGTGATACCATACAATTGCTCTTCCATCCAAGGTACATGGAAATAGCTTACATGCAACATCATCGTAACGTACCTAGAGTGTCTGCAGATGTAAGTAGAAGATGTTTAAGTGATCTAATGATTCATAGTCTTGTCAGGGTCATATTTCGTTAATAGTTTGTCTACGTGTCTTGAAATCTTGTGCAGGACACCCGGAAGTGCCAATGGGCCTTGAGTCATCCAATCCAAATGTTGGTCTTCCATGTTGTCTTCTTCATTGTCCTCCTCTTCCTCTTTTGAATCTGATGATTCCTCATTTGAATATGTTATTTCTTCTTCTAAGTTTCCTCCTCCTTCATTTTCTTCCCCTTCACCTCCTCCATTGGACCTTGAACACAAGAGCAAGAGGTCGTCCTCTTCTTCCTTTCAAAGAAGCGGGGGTTCCTCTTCTTTCTCCATAACTTCTGCCAACTCCTCAAGAGTGGAAAATATCGATTCGTCGATAGATATGAATACTACTCCCATGGGGGTAGTCTTGTGTTTCTTTTGAGAGTCTGTAAGGGTGTACACTATGAGAATCAGTCCAACAACTTCTGAAAATTGACAGGTGATGGGATGGACAACCCGGATTTGATGGTATGGGATTTCATGTTTAGGTATGGGAGGTGAGAAATTACCAACTTCAGAATTGTGAGTAGGGGAGAGGGAGTGAACATTACCGCCTTGACCATAAAATGGATGAGTGGGGTTGGTGGGACAATCAAACATAAACTACTGGAAACCCTCCTTCTAGTGCCAGAAATGTTGAAGATGTTCGATCCGCCAACATTCATGGGATCTCCTTGATATAAGATCCCAACTAGACCTCATAGTGTTTGGTGTAGGAGTCCCATCCGGTATGATGGCATGATTTCCATTTACTTAGATATTTGCCTCGGCTCTTACTGTTCAGCACATGAGAGTGTTATGTTGGTATCTTCGAAAAGCAAGGCGAGTGTGCCTGGTGAGTGTGTAACGTAACTTTGTCTAAGTTCCCTTACTACAAATGGGGAGGAAAAAGTGAGCCTCTAAGTGAGAGGTAATAATATCACCCAGGAAAAGACACACATGAACCAAGAAAGGTGTGTCCAGCAGCCAACGGAATATTCCGCAATGGATGCGGTAGTCATTAAAACCAAAGTAAAGGGGATGACCCATCCAACATCTAGCGGAGTATTCCACAATGGATGTGATAGTCGTTATAACCAACAAGCGAGGATGGTATGTAAAATATCCTGTGAAGTAGTCCACAAGGATGAGACAACAATGATGACCAATACAACACATTCCCAACAAGGTAAGCACTAAAACAACCGAAATAGTTCAACTATCTTAGTACATGTGTGATCCAGGAGGATCTCGTCAGATTAGTTGCACAGGTGTTCAAGTGTCATCGTCAATATTCAAAGTCGTCATTGTTCAGTTCAGTTCTAACAATTTTCGACAGTGTTGGTTATGGATCAGGTTGTTAAGGTAATGTTTATGGTTTTTCATGGTGCTTAGTTGAGATGGTTTAACGCCTGATTGTTGACATGAGTTCATCGAAAGTTCTGCCAGGATTGGTGAACGACATGTGTTTTGTCGTCCACTCATAGGTTTTGATGTCAACAAGTTCATCATCATGTGACAAATGTCGCTAATGTCGCTTGGTGACGATTGATTGTAAATGGGTTGATAAACTTTATGTATTAAACCCTAATCTACATCTAAGTCAAAAACCTAACGGTAATCCTAAGTCTAAAACCACAATACATTGCAATATGTATTAAAAACCTGTGCCTAAGTCCTAATCTAACCTATCGGCCCTTATTCAAACACTGCTAAAATGTCAAACCTAATGCTAAACAAACCTAAAGTCATAACCCTAGCCTAATACACTCTTGGCCTATGAAATTACATTCAAAACATTATAAAAAAACCATTACATAGGCCTAACCGCTACCCTAACCGCAGCGGAGCCGCGAAGGGGGCGGGCACATGTGAACAACTAGCCTTGTTCGCCAGCGGAGTAACCACAACATCAAACCCTATCGAGAAATCGTTGCATGTGAACGTTGTAGCGGGGTTAGGTGGTAACCTCCAAGTCTTCAAACCAGAACAAAAACCATTGATATGTGAATGTTGTATTGTTAACCATTGGGAACTGCAACCGTGTCAAAGGTAAGCCGCTAGATTTAACCGTGCGGGAAGAACGCGAACACATGCCAACAGTCACCGCGAGGGTAGCCGGAACCACGGGGGAAGACTGCGGAGGTGGCAACTTGCGGTTAGACCACGGCTGGTCACACGCAAATCCCATTCCTCCTCCGCTTGGTTGAACACCAGCAGTTATGTGGTTATCATATAATATTTTTGGGTTTTTCTAATGAAGTTTGATAATACAACTAATGCGACCACCATGCAACCATCTTATGTGTCAATTGCCAACAAGATTGAGCTCTGAAACTCATCCTGAGGCAACCAATTCATCTTCAATTCAACCAAGGTGGTTTTTATATACCTACAGGCCTATAAAAGACATATTTTATTCATTGATCAGGAGGAGAGTGGTTTTGACTTTTATTTGCATATTCTGGAGGTCATAAGTAGTTTTGTTTTTAGTGTAACAGGAGCATCCAGAGTCGGAATTGGGAACCGTGACAAGCATTAGAAAGCTAGTTCAGAGGGCTATCTGATGAAAATGATTAGAAGTGCTTGTGTGCACATTCAAACTGATCAAATCTCTATGTAGTCAACCTCATTTGTTTCAATCCTAATAAAGTGGTCGCCCATCTTGAAAGCAGACCCGAAGACGTAGTCCATCAGGGATGAACTCTGTAATCAATTTTGTTATCTGGTATCATTGTGTTTTTACTGTTTTCACTTATGTTATGCATCTATATTGTGTTTAATCAGCTATTGTAAAGTCTTCTTCTCAAGCAGTTTTCCTCAATTTCCATGCTTTGAGCTAACATTCAAATCATTAATGGTTAATCAGTTCTACATCATTTTAAGTCTATGATCATTTTTAGATCAATGTGAAACAAACATGAATTACAAATTATCAAAGAATAGTCTCACAAACATCTACAAGTCATGCATGGAAACGTGCTGGCCTGAACGTGCTCCTATATTAAGCAAAAGTTCCAAGACACATATTTACATCATACAGCACTAGCCCCAGTAGTGGGACATTGGATCTACTCCTTGCTCCTCAAAGAAGTGATTGAAACTCTCTATGCTTCGTTGGAGGAGCCAAGGTGAAAAGTCATTGCTCATAAAATGGGGGGGGGGGCGCGTATATAACCATTGGTGATGCTTGACCCTTGTGACTCTTGGACTTCCCTCATGACGGTTCAACTTCCTATGAATTTTCAACTTACATGACTCTTCATATTCTTGTGTGTCCATTGGACTTCCACTTTACATTACATTCGATTTACAACAGATATGGTCCATAATAGTGATGTGGCCTTTGACAACTCATGACACGACTTGAAATGACACTACTGACATGGACTTGCTTGCTGAGGTGACAATGCCAAGATGTTGTTGTTGTTGAGTGATAAATGTGTCCTTGCATGTGCTCTCTCTTCTCCCCCACATAGCTTGATGGTGCAGGGTCTTCAATGATCTTTTGTCTCTTGAGGTGGTTGCATGAATGTGCTCTCTTTGCTTGTTCTTGATGAGCTTCTTTGTCCATCCATTGTGATTCTGCTAGCATGTTCGTTACTTCCTTATCTTATTCATCATCTCACCATGATCTAGCATTATACATGTTCCTACAATTCACTCATGACGAGACGACATCAAATCCAAAAACCTCCTAGTCTAAGATGATGCATTATTATCCATGAACTAGACCTGGGACATGTGACAAGATGGGAAAGAAGGCCCAGTAACTGCGCATTGCACAGTTATTGGTGACAGGGAAGGAGAATGGTCACTGAGACTGCACAGAGCGCAACTCAGGCTTGAATGAGGAACTCTTGAGCACAATCTTCGTTGCTGGGAAAAAATGCGTAGAGGCCATTGGGAGATAGGATTGTGCAGTTGAGGCCATCAATAGTTGCTGCAAGGTGGGACCCTGGGAGGTAGGTCTACGCAGTTTTATGAGGGAAGGTAGGACTAGGCAATAGAGAGACCATAGAGGACAAATTTGTGCAGTTTTTGGGATCAATGAGTCTAGGTTGAGGGAGGACACCGAGGGACACTTTTGTGTAGTTTTGGGAGGCAAGGTAGGCTTGGGTCTCTCTGCATTCTAGGTTCCAACAAGCAGGGATGAGGCTTGATGATTAATCTTGCGAAATGTACAGTTCAAATTGGACTTGAGGAAGCTACTGTGCAATTTTGGGGAGGAAGGCAATATTCTTAGCTATGGAATTGTGCAGTGCAACTTCCCTAGGGATAGTGGTTGCGCACTGCATAGTTCCAGGTAGTAGAGAAGCATCATTAAGGGTTGAGACTATGCAGTTTGCAGCTCAGTTGGAGTCCGATGAAAGAGAGTTGTCTGGTTAGAAGTATTTTAAGGAAAATGGCTAAGTGTACGAGGCAAGTGACCTTGTGAGGAACTTGACATTGTGATCATACACTTGGAATACTTTGACAACACGATGACATAGAAAACCGGAACAACAAGACAAAGCATTACCCTCTGTGAGACTATCTAGAACCAAAGGCGACAAGTGCGACACTTGAGATAGACCTTAGGATGACTGTGATGACACTTATGTGATAGTGCTTAAAACTTTTTTTATGAGTGCGATCGATGTTTACATAGCTAGGAAAACTCAAACACACAAAGACAAACATTCGAACTCACCAGAAAAGGACCACAAGCGTGATGAATCGCTCTGTCATGCCAAAAGACGACAATTGATCAAACAAGCAAAAGAGGTGAAAAGACTCCGAGGAAGCTCATGAAATGAGCTCAGGTGCTTGCAACAATAAAGGGAAATACCAAGGAAGGCTCCGAAATTTGAGTGCAATCCAAAATTTTAGAGGGTGTTGCAGCCACTACAACATAATTAACACATATCCATTTAAACCTGCTTTGATATGTATATTTGGGTTGTGAATCTTGGTTGTGTATTTTGAGAACATAGAAATTGTTCATGTATGAAACCTGAATATGCATACTTGGGCTTCACAATCTCGATGTTTTTATCAAGCCCATATTTAGATGGGTTAAATGATATGCATCTTGCTGCATTTGGAATTGTTGTTGTTGCTTCATTATATTGCATTGCATTGTTGATTGTTATTTTGGTAACTTGTACCTCTTTCAATGCAAAGAAAATTCCAAGCCAATCGTGAAATCTCTAGAGAGAACATCTCACTATTGAAGGATGTCACTCATGTGAGGTGAGGGATGTTATAGTACACCAATGTTTGAGAATTACAAACACCCATGTGGTTTCACTTTATTTTTGTGGATTTCTATAATAACTTCACGTCGAACATGTGATATCAACTTGAAAATAAATTATCAAACCAAAAATATTTATATAACATTATACTATCGAGTTGAAAATAAATTATCAACCCAAACATATCTATATAACATTATATTATCCATTATTAATTGTAACTCAATAAGAACTTCTAAAGGAAAATTTGAAGTAAAGATTTTTTATTGCATTGTGTGAATAATTAATGTCTTCAACAATGTACAAGCTTCTTCACCATGTAAATTGTTGCAATGGTTTGTTGCATTTGTCAATATAGATCGATGATATATGCAATAAGTTATAATACATATTAAAATTTTGGTCACTAGGAGATGTAAACCTTATACTGTTGAGGGGGCGATGCAAAATACTAAAATAATATGTGTAATTCAAAATGTTTCTTTACAATTTCATTGTTGAACTAATAGTAGAGATGATGTTCTCGGAGCAACACCATAGATACTGGACATTATCAACTACAATGCACTAGTTTCCCATCAAAGTTGCATATTTTACACCAAAAGTCATGAATAATTGGGAGTTGATGTTTGGTTCATTTTGATCTAATAGGTGATGATGCTTGAAATTTGTAAGGTTGTGATGCAAATTTAGATTTGGAAAGATAGCCATCATGCTGTTTATGAATTGATATTATTTTATTGAGCTTATCTGAAGTCATCTAGTACTTGTATTTCTTCAAAATCTATGAAATATTGCTATTGGAACTTGAAAGAGCATCTTTGAATATTAAGAGGCAATCTATGTTGGAAAGGTAATATAATTTGTAAATTTGGCATAATGTAAGTGGTTTCTCTTTACCTTCTAGCTTTGAATGACATTTTGTTTACTAATTTTTATCTTCAATGATTTTCTGTATGTCGTGATTCTTCTCCAATTTATGACTTACGACGTTTCCTTTGCAACATTTGGTGCAATTGCTAGTCTAAAATCAATGGAAAAATAAAGGAAATTGGTTTTATTATTGAACCTCTTCTACAATGATTCTAAGCATAACAAAATGGTACACAGTGGTATGATAGTGTTTAAAGCTAACTTGGCCTTTAGCCCTTTTTCCATGGCTTTTGAGTCTTATGTTAATCTTCTCTTCTAAAATACTTCTATATAAGTTGACTAAGATGAGAATAATCATAATGGCTGTAAAATTAGAGGGATTACTTTTATTTCCAATTTTAAAGATAATAAAAGCTATGTTTTAAGTACAAAGTTGGTTTAGGTGTCTCATACACCAATTTAATATCTAACTTGGTGGTGAACTTAAAATTAAATTATCCTTATTATTATTATTATTATGCTTATAAACTTTATTTATCTTAAAGAAATATAAAAGTTAGTATCTATAATGAATTCATAGTGATTATATACTAGCAATTGTCCTTAAAGGTGAAATAATACACGAAGGAATAAAAGATTTGAGAAAGTCATCTTGAAAACTAAATCACTAAAAAAAGAGAGTGAATTTTAATTAAAATAAACAAATATTTGGTGATATTTCACAATAGTGAATTACTAAATATTAATTAAAATAAAACAAATATTTCACCAACTATAATAAATTAGTGAATATTAATTAAAATAAAATAAATATCCCCCCACTACAATAAATAAATGAACTACTAATTAAAATAATAAATATTTCTCCAACTTTGCTACAATGATCTAAAAAGCTATAGCATAGTCGTCATGAACTACCATTTCCAATGTTATGTTAAATGTATCTTATAACCTCATCTACATTTTCAAAGTTATGTAGCCTTTGGAATCCTTCAAATATATTTTTCTACAAAGAACATAATTTTGTACCAAAGGACTTTAAAATTGGGGTTACTTTATCTCGGAACATGGGGTACTTTTTAAATGAGAAAACAAAGATATGTTGAAATTTTTTAGTTGGAGAAATGTTATATCTTCTGTAAACTCCTTTGAGAATTCAATGAATTTATCATTTTAACATAGTTTTATCATTCTCAAATCAAGAATGTGAGATT
This sequence comes from Pinus taeda, assembly GCA_000404065.3. NCBI lineage: Eukaryota > Viridiplantae > Streptophyta > Pinopsida > Pinales > Pinaceae > Pinus > Pinus taeda. The sequence continues at coordinate 78,477 of APFE030793850.1, read as the reverse complement.
TACTAAAGGTCCAAAAGAATAATATCTTATGAGGTGCAAACTTTTTCTCAAGCGTTGACACTCAAAAAAAGATTTGTAGCTTGACCAATTTAATTCCTCTCAACTTTTGATAGATCTCGAATTACAATAAATTTATACTTATATATATATATATATATATATATATATATATATATATATATTATATATATATATATATATATATATATATATATATAATTTATATTCAAAATTTAATACTCATCTTGAACTTATTTCAAGATTATATATTAAGCTTATCAATAAAACATTAAATATATCCTTCTTGGATTCTTACACAATGAAAGTACCTCATTGTAAAGAAAATCATCTTAAAAGGAATATCTTCTTGTGTGTTGAAGGAACCATGGATATGAATGAAAGATATTAAATCATAGTGATTTTTCACTTCCAAATACTTATTCATGATTTTTCACTTCAAAAACTTTATACCTGTTCATGATTTTTTCACTTTCAACACTTTACTTACTCATAAATAAATAAATAAAAATAAATAAATTGTTATATAGTCTAATTAAATCAAAGTATTGTTCACTTTCAAAACTCTCCATGAATTGTCATGTAACCAAATGTGTGATGTGGCAATTGTCATTAACCCAATCCATCAATATGTTTTAATAAAAATGTCCACTCATGAACTATCATATAACTAAATTTGTGATATGGCAATTGGCATTAACCTGGTCCATGAGGATTTTTTTAATAAAAATCAAACATTTTTTTAATATATAAAAATGATCTCTGAATTTCAACATGATTACCATATATTGTCTAAATGATGCTAATTCTATAACCATCATCATTACCAATTACTATCTCACATCACTGAAACTGGAGCATAAGAATTAAATGATGCTTAGTCTTCACACTAAGCAATGATGCTTATTCTTCCACCAACTTAGAAAAATCCCATGAAGATTCGTAGCTTGACCCCTTCAAACACATAAATAGATATATGGCCACTAGAGCCACTAGAGAATCACAAATTCAAAAAAGACTGAATGTTAATGGTCGGTTGACAAGTTTTGGATTCATATCCTTTTCACATGATTTTGGTTTTATACCAGAGAATCTTTTAAGCCATGGTTTTTTGGATTATTGAAATATGGAATAACCTAGTTCTTGGGAGTTTTATCGCGGTGTTACAGAGAGATTCAATAGATATTTTAAAGGGTTCAAATACCAGAGAAACCATGGTTGATATTGGTATCATCCTGGACTTGTTGGTGTGGGCTTACAAATGGCAATCAAATGAATACTTCGGCACATTAACAAAACCTGTAACTGCAAGAAGGTGTTGGCCTCTCTGAAAGATACATTAATGATAATTGTACCTATTATCATGTTAGTAATGGACAAGCACCAAGATGAAGCTTCAGTTGTTGACAATTGGTTTGAAGAGTTGGATATGGGAATCAAGGAATGAGACAGAACAAGAAGTGTTGTGTCTCTCTCATAGAACATGGAGCATATTCTAGTGACTAAGAAATGGTGTTTCACTAGAAGGATATGAAGAACAATTTTCCATCCTGGAACCAACAATAGGATTTACATAATGGAATTGAGTAAATTAATCACCCTCTTGAATGGAATTTTGAGGTGGTCACCGCTATTTGATATTTTGTGTATCGATTATGAGCGTATTAACTGGCACTCACAATGTGACCTAACAATGAAATTTTGAAATGGATTTTAATAGAGAGGAGATCAAGAGTGTGGACAACACCAACTAATTGGGGGGATTTTCCTCCTTCTAAAGTAGGTAGGGGATTTTTTGGAGGTAACCTTTAGTTTGGCTCTTTTTCCATGGTTCAAGTATAGAATCATGGAAACATGATGGAAGAATCTAAGCCCACCCACAAGAAGTCCTCCCAAATGGAATAGATAAATTGTCTCTTGCTTGGTTCTCATTTTGCTTTGCTTGGATCTCACCCTGCATTTCGAGGTTTTCATTTTCAAGATAACTTCTCTGCTTCGAGAGCAAGGGGATTATTGAACAATAAATGAGGTCTCTGAGCTAATGCACTTGTTGTATACAGAACTCCCATCGGTTCTTCTGATATGTGTTGGGCAAGAAGATATGTTTCCAATGGTGTTCCTTTTGAATACATTTCCAAATATGATAGTTCTGTCACTCTTGGGTTTGGTCCCAATCTCAAGATCATAATTGTCACTCATAGAAGTTTCCTCTACAACATCTGCAATCAAATCCAGAGTTGGACAATTTACTTTCCTTATTTTCTGAGGAACATTTGAATCATCTATACAATTTCTGTCCTCTTTGCAACTTTCTAGTTTTAAGTGCCTCCAATCCATATCTAAATGCTAACTCATCAGGGCTCTTGTGTATGTTATTATTCCTTTTACAATCATATATAGAATACTCCATATTATAGAAGAGCATCATTCCCCTGTCTCAATTTATGCAATATTCCATTCGGTAACAATTAAAGCATGCATGTAAACCATCAAGGGCATAAAAAATCCACACATTGAGGAGTTGAACTACTGTGACTAAAATAATTACCTAACAGAAGAAACAAAAATCACTAGTAAAGCATAAGAGTACTCCACTACCTTATTTATTACCATTCCCTATCTATTGGTAATAATGATACATTATTCATTCTCGCCATTACGACTTAAGCCTATAAACAATTATGCAAATTGATTTCAAAAGTCCAGAGATTAAGATATTAAATTAGTGCAAATGAGATGCAATTTAGGAGACCCCTCTACAAAAATCCCATAATGAAGTTCAACAAGCTAGAGAAAAATGCTTTGTCATGTTTCTCACCATACAAATTTTTGCTTGCAAGGACATCCATAACACTCAAACTCGAAGCCAAATTTGAAGTTGAGCTTTGTTGCACTAGCCAGGCCCTCAGAACCATGTAGGATCCAGTGTGATCGAGCATTGCAGATATAAAAACAACGGCTCCCACGACTTCTTTTGGCCTGTTGGTTGGCCGAGACTTTATCAGGCACACATGATTCAAAGTGCCACATGCTAAAAAAATATTGGATAAAGGAGGACGAAAATTGAAAAATCTCATTGGTTAGATCTGCCCAATCAAACCCGTCATATGAATAACTTTGATGTAAAAATGATATAGTTTTTAATTAAAATAAAAGAAATATATATATATATTATATATATATATGAGAGTAAAATATATTATATTTTTTTATAAGATATATTTTAAAATAATTGAAAAATATGATTAATATTCTCCATAAATTTAATTTAAAATAGAATTCATATTAGATCATCATCCTATTAAATATATGAAAATATGATCAAATTAATTATATATATAAGGCATCCCTGATTGGGGCGTAACAACGTGGAGGAGGTGGGTCAGCGGAGATGGGACTGGTAAATGGCAGGCATCGTCTACACGAGTTCAAGGATAGGAATAAGTTTGGGAAGTGGAGGGAAAGGACAATGGGAAGGGTAGGTGGATGGGCAGGGCAGGGAAGGAGCAGACCCCGAGAGTAGGTCAGTGGAACCGAGAAAGGAAGACAGTGAGGATGGCAAGGGGCCAACAGAAGTGCGGGCAGGAGGATGCTAGCAAGTGGCAGGACAATGAAAGAGGATGCGCAACAAGAGCAGCCATAAGCAAGCGAGAGTTAATGAGAGCTAGCGTGAGAAAGGACGGAGGGCCATCATCCCAAGGTGATGGCTTAGGGAACATAGTGGCGAGTAAATGCGAAAGACAGGTGGTAGAGAATTGCAAGGACAGAATGGGAAGGGGAATAAATCATAAGGGAAGAGAGACAGTAGGTAGTTGCATGCATAAGGCGAGAACGAGGGCAGGAGCAAAGAAAGGTGGTAGAGGAATGATGACGCAGCCCAGGGATAACAGTGGCACCATCTTTGATAGTTGGTATGTTGTTCTACTGCCCCTAAACCTCAGAAGAATTTGGATGTCATTCATTATAGGACTAGGGAAGGTGCCCAGGTTAGGTAGGGACTTTGTTAGAGCCGATTCCAGGAACTCCTGGAACCCTGGCTGGGTGAAGATAGAATTAAAACCCTGGTGTCGAAGAAGGCACTCAGAGAGAAAGGAGCAAGCAGAGGGAAGATGAGCGAACTTGGTAAGGATGCTAGATAGAGGAATCTCGCTCTGACTAGGTGGTGCTTGAGGCTCGGAGGGGATGGTGCAGGCACCAGGAGTAGAGAGGAATCCATCATGGTAACCTCAAAAGATGAAATTCGAGAAATCGCGACCCTTGCAAATCTTGCTGGGTGCTGGGAATTCCTTAGGTAAAACAGAGAGAAAAGAAAAGAGTTATATAGAATAAAGAGGATAGAGAAAAGTGAAAAAGAAGGAATTTACCTGGTGCTGTGAAGAACAGGGCCATGGTCCTATTGTTTAGGCCCCTAGATAGGATCTCCATGGTCAAGCTTCCCTGCGAAGTACATAATAGAAATTCAGACTACCCTAGTGGCAGTCCTGTGAGGATGCCTTTGTTGAACTGTTTAGGCAACGCATGAGGATAAAAGAAGAGAGGGTCAGAAAAACCCAAAACCATGAGACAGTGGGGGGAAAGCCGAAAGGAACCTCAAAAAATCTCAAGTCGTCTGGGCTTGAGCGGGATACAAAACATGGCTCAACTAATTGGAAAATTGATTGGGTGTTACATCAATAACATATTGATACTTTTTATGGTTATGTGATAGGTTTCACCATAAAATATGTCCAGTACAGAGTGGAGGATAGTAAAAGGAAAAAAGCAAACAGTAATAGCAATGAAGACAACATGGGAAGAGATGGAAAAGAAGCGACCAAGAAGGGCAAGAGAGACACAGGAAAAAATATTACAGAGGGGGTGAGAAGCTCCAACAGAGAGCAAAGCAAGAGAGGGAGAAGGATAGGATGAAAACACATGAAAACCCTCATTAACGCATCCATGGCAGGGAACTCGCTAGAGGTTAGAGCCCAAATAGATGGCTGGGAGCGAGAACTAAATGACAACATAAGAAAACAAGACATTCCCATGGAAGAATGGGAGGACATGGTTCATGACCCAGGGAACTCCCGCGGACGACACACACTCTTCAGACAAACGATCTAAAAATATTGGGTCATGAAGAATGTGGTGGCCCGGGCTATGACTCTCAACAGAGAACATGCAAGAAGCAGAAGTTTGGAGGCACAAGAGGACACCAAGGAGAAAGATCCCATCAGAGCAGAGTTACACAGGGAGATAACGACAATCTAGATCCAAACTTATCGAAATAACTTAGCACCGGGGAGAATTGAACAAACATTGCAGGATATGAAGTGGAGCGAGATGCTGGGTTCCAGTGCCAAAGCGCCAACCCCAATGATATCCTCAGATGAGGAGTAAAACAGAGTTCCAACTACATTTTGTTGAAGTTCCATGACGAATAACTTTTACTTGTTAAAATTGAATTGCAGTATAGATAGTATAGATAATGCTGTTAGGCTGATAGAGAAAGACTTATTTAAATTTTGGACAACTTTTAATATTGACAGGTGGCCACTTGGTTTCCTTCGAGCAGGTTGAGGCCAACTGGAACAAATGGAAAACTTGATTTTGGACAGATAATATAAATAACGAAAGTACTACCAAGTTTTTTTTTTTTTTTTTTTTTTTTTTTTTTTTTTTTTTTAAAATAGAAATAGTAAAAGATCAAATTCAATGCATTTGAAAGCTTCACTTTTGCAAACATCACATTTTGTTTTATAAATGAGATTCCAGATTCATGGACACAATTCAATGTGATTTTACTAATTCTCAACTAAAAATATCACTTCCTTCGTGGAAATGTTGCAAAGTATCAAATGCAGTGGAAGAAAAGTCTCCAACCATTTGTTCCATTAATAAATTTTTGAAATCCATCATACCTGGTGGCACCACTGAGGCCATTGCCTCCTTCTTGGAAATGTTGGAAAACTCAATACATTACATGATAACCTCAAAAAAGTTAAGAGTTAGAAACCATATATACATTTGATTGAAGAAAAATTTAATTAAACAGTTTTATTGTAATTAGTGGGTCAATGGAAGAGTAGGCATCCTTTTATGATAGTTACATGATAAAGCATAAGTACAACATATGTACTTTGAGTGGTTAATGGAGGATGACATTATTACCACCTTGAAATTCATGCTACTTCTTATTCACTTGGTGACTTAGTGTTATCATGATCATAGTACGATCTGATGAACGCACCCATTTGTCCGTGCAAATGTACATGCAACAAAGGTTATTAGGATTCCAGCATAAATAAATTTCTAACAGGCTTGTGAGGTGATATATCATACTTTGTGATACGATACAATGTAACATAACATTTTGAAATTTGTGGGGTGATACGAGACAACCCAAAGTAACATTTAAAGGATTAGGATTAAAGAAAATTTCATGGTAATCTTAAAAGTCAATAAATTGTATAAAACAAGCTAAGAAGGTATCCACTGCACACCAACCAACTTTTTTCAAAGTATGGCCACCTCCCTAGCACGTACAACCAAAGATTTAACAATACAATAATCAAAGATTTTATGGTACAAATGCAATTAGAACTGGGTATGTTGGGACTTAGATCTATCATATTTATTGTACAAATGTAATGATAATAAAATAAGAGGTTAACCAATCAAATAAAAAGAAACAAATAAATTATTATTAAAAACTAACAAATTTTAATTTGTAATGTTAAACTTTGGAGAAGGATGCAAATTTTTTAGTCAAAACAAATTAATAAGTAGTCAAACCAAAAACTGAATGTTATATATCTTGCTTGCTTGCGACACGTATAATATATATCTTGTTTGCGACTAGTATATTAAGACTTATCATTTTATTGATTAAAAAAATATATTTAAAATATAAAAATATTTAATTTACAATATTAATTAATAAATAAAATTTTTAAATAATATACATATCTACACCAAATTTATTTTTACTATTATAATGATATAACGAAATGTGCATAAGTTTATTAACTTAATTTTCTTAATTGAGATAAAAGTAAGTTTAGATTTTATTTTTTCATTTTTTTAATATTTCATTGCTTTTATATCATAAATTTATATGCACAAAAAGCTTAAGTAATTTTATAATGTAAACACACATGCATTAAAAAAATAATTGATCTAACATGATAAAACTAGCTGAGAAGATTTAAATGTTGAATTATTACCTTCAATACTAATGGTATTCCACTTTGGCATTAAAGTTGGCTTATGGAAGCAGGTAACCAAAGCATAATATAACTGCAATATAGCTTTAACAATTCAAAAAGTGCAATATAACTTTACAATTTGGTTTTGTTAAATTTGATATTTCATTGATCATTGGCCATTCAATCAAAAGTTTCAATTTTTGATGTATCATGAGATTGCTTAAGATCATTGTAACTTTGGTAGGTTACAAGTGAAAAACATACAAATAACATTTCGAACATGTTACCTATAGCTTATACTTGACTAAGTTATTAACCTAATTTCCCTAGAACCTTGAAAAAGGACATTCCCACTTCATGACTCCTGTTATTGTAAAAGCGATATCAACATTTACAATGTTAAAACGTTATAAAAATATTCTGGTAAAGAAAGACAATCATACAAATTCGTGACATTTGCTATTATGAAATGATGCCAACATTTACAACTTTAAAGGAACAAAAGGATGTGAATATGGCGTCTTTCCCACCTATGGGCTACACATTTTCCAATTTTTATTATTTTACCTCTTTAGCCTTTAATAGGTTAGATCATTTATATTCTCTTACAATCTAAGAAATAATACACTGGGGCTTTACAAGTCATGACAAAAAAAATTAGAATACAACATGAAACTAGGCCAGTGCTAGGGTCCTATAAGCTCTCTAGTGTGGAGTTAGATTGTTTGATTGCACATTCAATTCACAATTACTGCAACTTATACCGTCAACGATTCTGTTATTGTTAGGCCATTATGCAAGTTTGGACACGACCCCAGTTGTTCCATGAGAGCCCTATGCTTACCAGGTATGTAAATTGCTTTGAACAATTTACCTTCGTGGAAATCTTGTGCCCATTTAGTGTAGCTATTCATTAATGTGCCCCCTACACTCTCAATGAAACCACCTTAATGCTTATTAATTCACTCTATGATTCATTCATCACTTCTATAAAATTCCCTATTGAACTGCAATCTATACTCATGCACAATTTGTATAAGGTGTTCCCTACTCCCACCTTCTTCCAATCTGAAGAATCTCCTCCATGTTCAATCACCTTAACTTTTGCTTCACTTTCTTTTGCAAGATTTTTTATTGTAGCAACTACATCGTCCATGTATACTACACTTGTAGTATTTAGAGAATCTTTTGTAGTTTGTTCCTGTAATGTTTTGAATACATTATATATATCTTTACTCAACAAGCTATTGGTTTTGGGATCCCAGTCTTCAACTAAATCCCTCAATTCAGATGCCTCGGAATATCCTTTTAAAGCATTTCTCCCACATTTAGGTGACAACAAAACAATTATATTGATTAATGAAACTATTGTTAGCTTCAATGATGGTTTTCTCGCATATATGTAATGCTCTTCTACTTTTAACATAGGGTCAGGATCTTGTTTTTACAAGAACTTCAAACTCGTCCTATTTTGTGAGTTACGGGATCAAAACTTTGTATACCGACACATCTTGTCGACTTTCTATACTCTGTCGTAATCCTGATTAGGGTATCACATTCTCTACTATCCTTGTTGTCGTCTTCCATAAGTTTCATTGCTTGCTTAATGGAATTTTGATTCGTTACAAACACTGTCCGAGGAGTCCCCCGCAAAAGGTCCGTGTTCTCTGAAATTGCTTTGTATTATGAAAAAACTTCTTCCTTTGTTTCACCCTGCTTTGATAAAAAATTTGATGACATGCTCCATACACCTTTATCTAACACAAACTCTGCAATAAACTAACATAGTTTACTAGAATAAACCATACAAAGTTGCAGCTAGTACACACGTCACAACAAATCCCATAAGAACGCCCATGAGACACATATTTATATTCCTTTCAAGCTAATCATTTTATTTACTTCTTCATCAACATTACTTTTCTCCTCCCTCGACGTTGCTTCCTATCACTCAAGAATGTACCACATCCAAAAACCCTCTACCTGAAAATAGGTATAGCATTTTTCATCTAGATTCTAGCTTTGGGGTCTTCCACAGTACGCTATAGAGGTGAGACATGTACAACCAAGGATGGTCCATCTTATAATGATGAATATTGCTTCCATGATAGTTGTTATGAATTTGAACTGGGATTTGGCAATAAGAAATAGATATACGAATGGTCCTTGAATAAGCTATCCAACGGTTGAAGTCACACTGTATATTGTGACTACTACTATGGTTGTTGTGCTAACACCGACTTTGCAAAGATGGATCCGGTATAACATGAATGAGATACAATCCAGGATTTGGGAACCTGATCCTCTACTGGCTATGGGAAGTTGTTTGCAACGTTACCTTGATTTGCAAGAATTATGGGAATTTGTTTAGCAATGATATCCCATATGCTTTTGTTGTCTATTGCTATGGAGTTGAGGAGGAGAATAGGCCATACTAATGAAAATGATATTATCGCACTTGAAACTAAGAACGAATGTTGAGCAACCTCATTGGATTGTGGCCAGAAATAGAAGAAATAAGTGATGATAGATAGGTCGGAATTAGCCAAACGATGATTCACAGTGAACAACACAGAGAAAATGTGGACAAACATTGTTTGTCCCAATTCCGTTAATTTTCTCCATGAATCTTCATAGCTAGGATGGGTCACTCTGGACAACAAGTAAGCTGATATCGCACATAACATTACCCTACTGCAATGTATCATATACAATTTATTCTTAACTAACTCACCATACAATGGCTCTGGATTGTCCAACACCTCTTTTAGTAAAACAGTCTCTACATTCATTAAGTTCATAATCTAAATGGCCAACGCATTGAGGATGGGCACATGCCCAAGAACCCAACGTGCTCTCTTCTTTCTTGCCTTCACTATATCTACTCCAAGAAGAGTAATGAATAATAAATTGCAATGAAAAACTCGAGTAACTCTACAAACTGATCCAGGGTGAAGGGGGTCCTTCGTGGGTTCCTTACACATGCCCCAAAATTTCATGATTTAGGGGAACAAAACAACAATTGAGATAAAGATGACAACAAATTGATGGCTTTAATACATTAACCAGACCATGTGCTAAATGTAACTACTTATTTTATCTGTTCTAAGCCTTGCTTTATTTATTAAATTGACATAAGGGATTTCTTGCAAGGTAAGGGATGCCTAAATTGGGATGAAGATTTCGTGCTTATATGAATAAGAAAATGTTGACGTCCTTGACAGTGATGGAAAATCGTGTGTATGATGAAGGAAATGACAAGTCATTATGAAATGGCTAGTACAACTTACGTCTTGCATTGAGTTTTTCATCCGTACTGCAACGATGCCAAAATGTCAGCCACCTAGGGGACCCAAAACTCCAAACTAAACATTGCAAAAGGGATAATTTTTTTTGTCCCTGTTGTGCTATACAACAACCCCCCATTTCAATTTTTTATTAATTTTAACCTTATATGCTAAAAAGGAAATAGGGTCCCTTTAGTTTAAAGCAATAAAATCTTTACATATAAATCAATTTCTTTGTTTCTCGCTATTTAAATAAAAGTGCTTCAAAAAGCCCTTTAAAAACAACACACATCGCAAATTGCTTAAGATTAAGAAACATACAATCCATATGATATTGTTGTGATCCGAAAGTCTCAACCTTAGAGCTTCTTAAGCAAATCATTAACAAACATGCGATGCGATAAAGCGATTGCATATCGCCTCGCAGATTCCAAGTGATAGGTTTAACAGGACATTGAAACTTTGCAATGCGATAAGATTCTCACATCTCACATATCGCAATCCCAACAGAGACAAATAATACTCACCTCGGGGAAATGCAATGCGATGTTAAATATAAAAGAAGTTATAATAAAAAGAAAACATTTTGCAGGCGGGTAAATAAGGATTTCCCCAACTCTTTATGCCAAGTCATCATACATCACAATCACATAAATTCAAAAGGCTTTTAGAACATGGTGCCTACACCTCCCGATTTGCGATATGTGATGGCTCTCAGAATATTAAAATAATATACATTGAAATCGCTCATCGCAAAATCTGAAGATTGATGTCACACATTCTAATTAGGCCTTGGGAAAACTGCGATGCGATTTATTTATTGAAGCATTTAAGTTTGATGACGTTCAATACGGTGAAACATTAAGAACAACAATGACTCTAGTCGTTCAAGATTTCGTCGTTCGTGTTAATATTATTTCATAATACGAAATCATTCGCACCAAATACTCCTGCCCTGATTTTCAACTGTACTAATATCACCATTATCTCTTCAAGCATTAACCGCTCTGAAAGTTTAAGTTTATCGCTCTTTTCTGTTTCATATAATTGCAGTTTGAATCTGGAAGTATGCAACCAACTAAAATGACAAAGAAAGCCCGAAAGACAAAAGCTTTCCCTGTAGTAGTCGAAGGAACAAAAAAAGTTGTGTGATCTCATAGACGACATGCCAGGACTGTGGGAAAATTTCATGGGAAGGCATATATGATATGATGGAAAAGGAAAAGTCTAAGGTAACTAGAGGATAGGCTACAACGAATGGACCTGCAGAATTTGAGAATACACTGAGTGATTTAGCCGACTCTTTTCTTCATAGAATAGCAGCCCGACCAAAGATTTTTCCATACAATGACATAGTAAAATGGGTAGTTGAGGGCATCAATATAATACACAGGATGCTATTTACAGCGGATGGAAGAATGTTTGGATCTTTCAAGCGTGAGGACTTGAAAAAAATGTATCACTTGCCAAAGCCTTAGAAGTGCTATAACAAATCATTCCTTGAAGCTTTCGCGAAGGAAAACGAAATAGAGTCAGAACCCATCAAACAATGGAGGCACTTCTCTAACAAACACAAGAACGAGTCATACGATATGTATTCTGTGGACTCTCTAGCATCTCCATATTGTTATGCTACCACAATGATGTGTGGGTTATTTGGAGGCCCCAATTTTGCTAAGTTTTCCATTGAAATGGTCCCGTTATTAGAAGCAACATTGAATTCTTTTGTGATGGATTGGGCTACTATCCTCTTAGACAAAATGGTAGTGCAAATACTTGACTATATAAAAAATAGGTTTGTGACCACTCGAGTTGTTCCCCCATTCTATATGAGTGCCTACATAGTTGATACCATTTGTTTCAATTCCAATTTTCCCATCATGGGATGGAAATGGACTGTGCAGGACGTAACCCCTATCCATATTTACCATAAAGACTTGTGGCAAAAGCAATACAAGAAGATTTTTTACAAGATTTGCCATGGCTTCATCCTACCCATTCATCAGGCCATCTTTAATAGACCAGACCCTTAGTTGTCCGAGGAAGCTAGCATCGATCTAACTTCAATTGGCAGTTGGTTTGGGGAAGAGATGTTTACATACATTAGGGTTTTTGGCAACATTACCAACCCGCATGTCCTTCCCCTATATGTCCCAGATAAATTATTGGCTAGGGAAATAGCTCGTCAGACGGTTGAAAAAGGGCTTACAAAAAATCTCAAAGATGCCAAGAAATAGTTATGGCTTGCATTTCCAGTTCATTGCGACATTTATTCATTACATGATTATAAGCACGCCCAAATTGAAGCTGAGAAAATAGGGAGTTTGAACCTAGCAGTTATTCCCAAAAGGAAGTATGATCTGAATAATGTTTCCTTTAATTTCACTACTCAGGTAAAAGTTAAACAATTCATCCATGAGAAAGATGAATTCAATGACTTCTTTAGATCAGTCGAGTCGTTCTCACAAGTACACCACCTGGCAAAGATTAAGCTGGGACCAGGGAAAATGGAGCAATTCATCCAATACAAGATGTAAAGGCTTTAGAGAGTGCCGCTGGACTTGTTGAGTATTGCACCAATCATCCAACAATCAGCGCAAAGCACAGAGCAGGAGAAAACTTCTTAGGCAGCTGAGACAAGCGAGAAAGAAATGGAACAGTTGGACACAGATGTTCACATCAATCTGATATTGATCAAAGAATGGGAACAATTTGATCAAAAGATTAAGGGTTAGAGTAATACCCAAACTGCTATCGCACCAGAATATCCCTTAAAACAATAGCCCCTGATTCATGAGCCTGTGGTTGAAAACACATCCAACAAGGATTCAACTATAAAGGAAGTCGAGTCCTTCATCATAGATTATATTGAGTATTGAGGAGATCAAACAGTTGGATGTGTTTTATAGCCCTAAACACAGGGTTGTAGTCAAAAGGCAGAGGAAGAAGAGGAAAATAGACCAAGTATCGGTAATAGTCTCTTAAGATGAATACATGAATGTCATTTGGAAAGACTCAGAAGTTGATCCCTCTGAAGACTTGACTAAATTATCTCAGTTTGCAGGTGCACATACAACTACCATGATTGATAAAGTAATTGAAGTTAATCAATTGATCAAGGAAAAAGTTCAAAAGATTAAACAACTTGAAGATCAGCTAAAGGTCGAGAAACAGAGGATTAATCAGCAGGCAATTGAAAGACAACAATAACTATCCCAAGAGTTTGAATAGCTAAAATTGGCGCATCATGAAGAGATTAAAGCTAAGGATGAGAAAATAATGCAGCTACAACTCTCAATAGAGCAATTCAAAGAAAATCCTAAATTTGAAGAATTCATAAAGAAATCCTTAGCAATAAATAATTTCTTATCTCAACAGCTAACCCAACTGTTCCAAAAGATATCCCTCATTCATCCATTATGCATCAAAACTAACACACTAGTAGATCAAGCGGTCAATTCCAGATTGGAATTCGAGGATGCATATGACAAGATTACAGATTATATCTCTTGGCAAAACATAGAAAAGGGAAGGGCTACTAAATTACTAGTGATTGAAGAATCTCATTAAGAGATATTATTCTCAGAATGGGAGACTCAACTGATCAAAGCAGAAAGAGTAACTTCAAGGGACAGGGCAGCAAGGAATAATATCATTGAATTGATAAATGATCATTTATACAACGCCAACTTAATTTTTGAGTGTACCCCTGAAAATCTTCCTAAGGTAAAAGTATTGGAAAAACAATGGAAGCAACATTCAAACACCAGAGAAGAAAAACTCAAAAAATTAAAAGGCCTCGATTGGGATACGCATTGGATCTATTTGGTCAAACTGCATAGCCAACAAATGACATTCAAATGTCTTGCGGATGCAGTCGATCGCATGATAACCGTACTCTCAAATGCAGTGTACACAGGTCAATTTCATGCTAGGTTGAGTCATTCACCGGAAGTCCAAACTATGCTCGAGATTTGTCAATTATAGCCACAGGAGGAATGATAGATGCAATGCATCTTTTTGAAGTTATTTGCAATTCTATTTTTTTCATGAAATCCCATATTTTTAGAGAGGTTGTTCCAACCACTTCAAGCATCTTTTACGAACAGTTTGTTTTATTTTTACTATAAAGACACTTTCATGTCATTTTAGAAAAGGTCCTGAATTTGTATTAAAATTGGATTGAAGAAGAGAGCACTTCTGTACTTCTTAATTTATTTTTTGTAGAAAGTAAGGATCAAGGTTCAAACTTTTTTTTCTAAGTAGATTTCAAAAGGACTTGCATTTTTGTATCATTTTGGAGTTTCAGAATAAAAAGGAATGAACCAGAATGTTACTTCAGTAGCACATTCAAATACATATGGTACTTATATCTATGTCATTTTGTTTCATGTTAGGCAATTTAACAATATTTTGATTCAATATTGTTGTATATGTGAATGTCCATTCAATTATGCATTTATATCACTTTTGAATATTTATGGAATTGATATCCTAAACACGTATGCTGGCAATTAATGTTATTATGATATGCGATATGTCTTACATTACTTTGTTTGCAGCAATCATCATTCATGCTTAATAACTTCTGTAATTGATCGATTGATCTTTATTAGTAATTGATTACATGAAGGCATCATAAATCGCATAGATATTTAGTTACTCGGGTTAAATATATATATAAATATATTAGTATATTTTTAGAAGTATTGCTATTCAAACCATCTATCATCCTTTTACATATTTTAAACACCTACTCATCAAAACACATCTTTATAGGGAAACTGGTCCCATATCATCCAATCGGAGCCACCATACCAAATGGAAAAGGAACTGTATTAAGGGCCGGACCGGGTGGTTATCCCCCAATGTTGTTGCAGTGATTTTAGAGGCATCAACATTTTTGGCGCTAGAAGGAGGGCCTGACTGTGAATGGTGAGTAAATCTAAATCTATAGGCCATTCTAAGAGTAAAAATCCCTCACCATCACCTCCAACTTCTCCCTTGCATTCTAAATATCCTATTCCCAAGCGAGAAGTTGAAAAGAAAAATACACAACCCACTACTGAAATCCTAAACAAACCAGACATTACTCTTTCTGAAACCCCTGAAGTACAATCTTTGATCCACAAATTGCAGGGGATTTCAATTTCTCAAAAAGACTCTGAGTTATCCCAAGGCAGTGTCACTTCCCAATATATCCCATCACAACCATTAACTAGAGCAAAAAGTGAAAAACTTGGAATACCACCAGTTGAATTCCCTTCGCCAAGTCGAAAAAGGGTTAGGAAGACACCATCAGAATTTGACAGCGAGATTCTTTCATCATCATCCATACCATTGCAAGTTCACACACCCCCTTCTCAACTCCAGATCATAGTCCAAACATGTACAGGAGCTTCAAAATCCTCTTCCCAATCACTTTCAACCGCTTCTTCACCCTCTTCTACTAATAGCTCAATAATGATACATAATCAACCTCAACCAAGGCCATGAACCAATCCAGGAGCTGTGACAATTCCTGCCCCTTTGACACAATTTCTAGCTCATCCGGAAAAATGGTTACCTAAATTCAACTTTGATAATGGCCTGTTAGCGGAAGAACATATAAATAATTTCATGTTGTCCATTAATTTGAATAGAGTAACAGAAGAGGACGCAGTAGTAATGTTATTCCCATATACATTACAAGGAGCAGCTCGATCATGGTTGTTATGAAACCAACTCACAAAAAGATAGAAAAGATAGATCAACACCTTAGAATTCAGCCTCTTCAAGGGGGCAACCTCCTTTACATTACATAAATGAACAATTCTTGGATGATTCAAATGAAAAAACCTCCTTTCTATATATAGGAGTCTAAGGAGTCACAATATAACCAAGCCGACCTTACAATAATAATATAAAGGCACAAAAATAACAATAGAGGGATTCTATGGGGCACGACAATATTAATAAGGGATACAACTACAATAGTAATGGGGGCATCATTAGTATTATAGGGACCTAACGTGCCCCTCTCCTTCAAAAAAGTGTTGTCCTTAACGTTTGAGTAGTTTTGGATGCTTCTGTATAAATTTCTCATCCTTCCATGTGGAATCTTCAGCGGATAAGTTCTTCCACTTGATGAGATATTCTGAAATGGATCGATTTTGTAGCTGTCGAGTTCTTGTTTCTATGACTGCTTCTGGTTCCAATATAATTTTTCCTTCCTTGTCAAGTTCTGGTAATATTGTTTGAGCTGGGAGCTTGTCGCCTATAACCTTATTTAAACGCGAAACATGGAAAACTGGGTGCACTCGAGAAGCTGCAGGAAGCTCCAATTTGTATGCCATAGTACCAATCTTTTGCAACGCCTTGTACGGACCATAATACTTTGGTGATATTTTATTATCTTTCTTAGCTTGCTTGAGGGACATTTGCTTATATGGTTGTAGCCGTAGGAATACCCAAACACCTACATCAAAACTTCTTTCGTTGCGATGTTGATATGCCTGTTGTTTTATTCTATTCTGTGCCAACACGAGGTTATCCTTTAAGAGTTGGAGGACTTTTTGTTGATGTTCAATGTGATGTTCCACTGCCTGAATCTTAGAATTTTCTCTTAAATATGATGTGATGGATAGTGGTTGATACCCATAAAGTGCCATAAATGGGGTTATTTTTGTTGCTGTATGGAAGGAAGTGTTATACCACCATTCAGCCAGAGGCAACCATTTGACCCATTGTGTCTGTTATCAGATACAAAGCAATGAATATATCCTTCCAAAAATTTGTTTACTATCTCAGTTTGCCCATCAGATTGAGGATGATAAGATGAGCTATGAGCTAACTGAGTACCAAGACAAGAAAATAATCCTGTCCAAAAATTTCCAGTAAAAATGGGATCTCTGTCACTTACAATAATCTTTGGGTTTCCATGTAGCTTTTGAATTGTTT
Organism: Pinus taeda; assembly: GCA_000404065.3. Lineage (NCBI taxonomy): Eukaryota > Viridiplantae > Streptophyta > Pinopsida > Pinales > Pinaceae > Pinus > Pinus taeda. The sequence goes on along the minus strand of APFE030793850.1, from coordinate 61,046 downwards.
CCATAAACACAGTAGAAACTGTACTAGCTTTAAATGGATGTGATAATGCACAAAAGTGTGCATACTTGGTAAGTCTATCAACTACCACCATGATGACACTCTTTCCCTCAGACTTGGGTACACCTGTGATAAAATCCATTGAAACCTCCTCCCAACTTTGGCTTGGAATGGATAAAGGTTGTAATAGACTTGGTGTCTTAATTGTTTCAGCTTTATTTTGTTGGCAAAAAAAACATTCGGCCACAAACTTTTGAATATATGATTTAAGGCCATCCCCAAAAAATTCCTTCTTAACCTTGTGGTAAGTTTTTAAAAATCCTGAGTGCCCTCCTAAGGGAGAAGCGTGCAATTCCAGAATAATATTTTGTTTGAGTTGGGAATTCTTACAGAGGTATAAGCGATCTTTGTACCATAACGAATCATTTTTCCAGCTAAATGTATCAGATGCACTGGAATATTGTTGTAACATTCAAATAAGTGCCCACACTTCTTCGTCATTATTCCATTCCCCCCTTGCTTCGTTTATCCAATCTGGTTGGATAATAGAAATGGCGCACAACAATGCTTCCACATCCTCATCCTTTCTTGAGAGTGCATCTGCCACAACATTTTGCTTCCCTTTTTTGTAGATTATTTCAAAGTCATAACCCAACATCTTTGTGACCCACTTTTGTTGCTCTTCAGAGGATAATCTTTGTTCTAAAAAGTATTTAAGGCTATCATGATCTGTTTTTACCTTGAAGTGTTCTTCCCATTAGGTAGGGTCGCCATTTCTTAAGTGCATGGAGTATTACCAACATTTCCTTCTCATAAATAGCTTTGTGTAAAAGCTTTCCCTTGATTGGACGACTTTCAAAAGCAATGGGTCTTTCATCTTGCATTAAAACAACACCAATTCCATTTCCTAAAGCATCACATTCCACAATAAAGGGTTTTCATGAAGTCCGGTGTAGCTAAGACCGGTGCTTGGCACATTGCCTCTTTAAGATGTTCAAAGGCCTTTGTTGCTTCCGGAGTCCATGAAAATGCATCTTTCTTCAATAATGTTGTTAGAGGTGCTGCTATTCTCCCATAATTCTTAACAAACTTGCGATATTACCTTGTCAACCCAAGAAATCCTCGCAGATGCTTTATGGATGTGGGATTTTCCATTCCTTAATGGCTTTAATTTTTCTAGGGTCTACCTTAACTCCTTCATGAGATACAATATGACCCAATATTCCATCTCTTGTACTCCAAAGAAACATTTGGATCTTTTTGCATATAATTGTTTCTCCTCCAATAGTTGTAGCACCCTGTCAACATGTTCAACATGATCCTTCCAAGACTTGTTGTAGATTAGTATATCGTCAAAAAATACTAACAAAATTTTCTAAGGAATGTTTGAAAATTGAATTCATCAAACCTTGAAATGTAGAAGGTGCATTAGTAAGGCCAAAAGGCATGACCAAAAATTCATAGTGACCCTCATGAGTTCTAAATGTTGTTTTCAGAATGTCTTCAGTCTTCATTCTGATTTGAAGATATCCTAAATGAAGATCCAATTTGGTGATGTAAATTGATCCATGCAATTCATCCAATAATTCGTCAATGACAGGTATGGGAAACTTATTTTTAATAGTGAGCTTGTTGAGCTCCCTATAAGCCGGACACATGCACCATGATCCATCCTTCTTGTGCACCAATACTAATGGAGTAGAGAAAGAACTTTGGCTAGGTTGAATTATACTAGCCTCTAGCATTTCTGCAACCATACGTTCAATTTCACTCTTTTGGGAATAAGGATATCTGTACGGCCTGATGTTTGGAGGAACACTTCTTGGAATCAAATGAATAGCATGATCATGATCACAAATAGGAGGGAGACCTTTGGGAGTCTCAAATACCTTGGAATGATTGTCCAAGACTTTTTGGAGATATAAAGAAATAGATGATTTCGATGTGGAAACATCTAGTGACCATAATTGTGCAATTACACCTTGTTTTTCCTTTTTTAGAAGCTTTGTCATACCGTTAGAGCTGATTATCTTTCCCGGTTTCCCTGCAATGCCACTTAATTCAATTTCCTTTCCTTCTACATAAAATTTCATGAAAAGTTATTGAAAGTTAAAAGCTATTGTACCCAAGGATTGTAGCCATTGAACTCCTAGTACAACATCAACACCTCCCATTGGAATGGAAAGCATTGGGCTATTCAATACATATTCTCCCATGGATAGCTTAATATTATGGAACTTTCCAAAGCAATTTATCGTTCCTCGACTTGAAACCATCACTTGACACTCTGGTGCTGGATATAGGAAGAAATTCAATTCTTTTGCTATCTTACAATGAATAAAATTGTGGGTACTTCCAGAATCAGTCAACACTATTACCTTTTTCTTCTTGACATGTCTTTCTATCTTGATGGTTTGAGAAGTGGTAATTGCAGCCAATGCATTACAAGATATGGTCAGATTCATTTCTTCTTCATCTAGGCTTTTTTCTTGGAGTATATCCTCTTCTTTTGACCTTTACTTTTCCTTTTCTTCTTCCTCTTCACAATCTATGTAGAATAATTTCTTCTTAGCACACTTATGACCTTTAGTGTATTTTCTACCACACCTCTAACAAAGCCCTTTTGCTCTTTTTTCTTCCAATTGTTGTGGTTTCAACCTTATAGGTTGTGGAAGGCTACAGGAAACAACACTTCCATATTTATAGTTGTGAGTGGTAGGCTTCTTGGTTGCCATAATTTTGCTTTCCATTTTTCTTGCTAACATGAATGCCTTCTCCAATGAATCAGGTTCCCAAAGGCGAACATCATGTTGGATATTCTCCTTTAAGGTCCCTATGAACACATCAATCCTATGCTCCTTTGGAATATTTTTTACCCTTATGTTCAATTTTTGGAACTCCTCAATGTGCTCCATTATTGAACCCTTTTGTTTGAGACTTATCAATTGGCTAAAAAAGGTGTTGCTCTTTCGATCCTCATAATGTGCTACCATTTCTTCCGTAAAAATTGCCCAAGTGATAATTTGTTTACGAGAGCAAAGCCATTGATACCATACAAACTGATTTGGTTCTAAATATAAAGTTGCAATATGTACCTTCTATGTGTTTTGCACATTATTGAGATTGAAAAATTGCTCCATTTGTAGTATCCATGTTGCGGAATCCTTGCCATCAAACTTCCTCATATCGATTTTTGGAATATGGTGGGTCTTAGATCCAACATTAGAGTCTATGAAATCATGATTAACATTTCTTTTGTTCTCATCATGAGTTTCCTTGACTACTCTTTCACCATTAATGACCATTTCTTGTAGCAACTTATTCAAATTTATCTTCAATTTTTCCATCTTATCATCCATGCCATCCATCTTAGTGTCCATGCCATTCATCTTAGCTTCCATGCCATTGATCTTAGTTTCCTCACTATTCATCTTAGCTTCCACGCCATTCATCTTAGCTTCCACGCCCTTTATCTTAGATTCCACGCCATGTATCTTAGCTTCTGTTAGCTTTTGTGAGAGTGACATTTGTTGCACTTGGTCTTGTAATATTGATATATCATGTAGCATTTCTTCCTCTTCTTCATGAGTCATGCTAGAGCTTTCAGGTTGTTTACTAGGTGTTTCCATTTTCTTTCTTCGGGGCATCAATTACCGATAATAATTCTTCACTATTCCCTTTGAATTCCTTCAAACTAATTTTTCAAACCAAGCTGATGCAAATATTAAAAAAAATACACACATTTTTTTCACTTTGTAGGCACTCGATATTGAATATGATGTATCTCTGTAATTTCGGATCATTCAGTTCTAAAATTGTGACCTGCAGTATCCCTCTATGTCCTCTTTCCAATGCCACTAGTCTGATCGAATTTAGATTCTCCAAGAAAGAGTTATGCACAATCTCCCAAGATGACCTCATTATATACCTTTTTAGAAGAGTAAACTTGTATGAGGTACCACGTGTCACTGTTTTGACCTTCGGGTCTAAAAAATATATACAGGAAACTATAGTCTGTCCTCTTTTTGTAACTTCTTATGAAATTTCAGTCTGATGCTCAAAACAAAAGTTATGACGATTTTCCCAAGGTCACCTGTTTGGAATGTAATTTAGGAGTTTGCAAAAATACCAACTTCCTCAGATCACATCTCCGCAAATATAGCGCAAAAATATCTAAAATTTAGAACCAAGGTTCAACGCGATTTCATCTCAAATGGGTTTTTTTGTTCACTTCTGAAACATTTCAGAAAAAAAGTTATAGCGAAAATTCCATGACGACCTATTTGGAGCAACAAAACCCTAGAATCCAAAGCTCTTATACCAAATGTTATGAAACCAGCTCACAAAAAGATAGAAAAGATAGATAAACACCTTAAAATTCAGCCTCTTCGAGGGGGAAACCTCCTATACATTACATAAATGAACAATTCTTGGATGATTCAAATGACAAAACCTCCTTTCTATATATAGGAGTCTAAGGAGTCACAATATAACCAAGCCGACCTTAAAATATAAAAATATAAAGGCACAAAAATAACAATAGAGGGATTCTATGGGGCATAACAATATTAATAAGGGATACAACTACAATAATAATGGGGGAATCATTAGTATTATAGGGACCTAACAATGGTACTTCTTGTTAACATCAGGCTCGATTAATAGCTAGGATGCTTTTCAAGAGCATTTTTTAACCAAATTTTGAGATGATAGGTCTACAACAACTTTGATAAATGACCTCTCCAATTTGAAAGCCAAATCCAAAGAACCCATTAGGGACTTCAATTCATGTTTCAATAAGTTATTGAATAAAATACCTACGGCATCCAAGCCTAGTGAGGAGGTCCGAAATGAGTGGTACGTTTCTGCGCTACCTTCAAACACAACTATCTTTGTTGATAGAGCTGTTAAACCAACATTAGCAGAAAATATGAAAGAAGCAATAGCTGTTGAAAAACGTATCGTAGCCTTAGAAAAGAAAATGCACTAGAAGAGAGAAAATCCAAGAAAATTACCTTTAGAGATGATTCAAATAATAAAGCAACCAAAGATCCATATGACATGGAAGGCCTCCAAAAAGTTCTTAAAACTATGTCCAATGAAATGGTAGAAATCAAAAAGCAGGTGGCTAAAACTTCTACAAAAAGACCATTTAGGAATTTTAAAAGAAATCAGCCAACTGATCCTAAACCACCCAATGTATATCTAATGCAGAATCTGATTTAGATGATGATGAAGAAGAAGATACAGTTTTATTAGCCAAAGAAACATAGGAAGATGAAATAGCTGAATGTCATGGAATGTGGGACTTTATTCTACCTAACTCTGATAATGAAAGTGAACAGGAAGCTCTACCAGTAAATACTAGAACTAAGAGTGTCGTAGAGCCTAACCAGTGAAATCAAAAGAAGAAAAATTCAAATCCTGTTACTAAAGAGAAATATCCCGCAAGGAAAACTCTAGTTTCATCTCCCTAAACTCAACCATCTTCACCCAACCTTCCCTCATCGTAAAAAACACTAGTAGTTTCAGATTCCATGGATTATAACATAGTTGAAGATATGAAGAAGAGTCGAGCAAACATTTATGTGCATGAACTTAGCAAGCTCAAACATCAACAAAAGTTGTTTCTTAAGGAATTAAATGCAATACCTTCTTCTCCTCTTCCAACTAGTGTATTATCCAAGGCTGCCAGAGGATCAGGTAAGCCACCAACTGATAAGGTGGATGCTACCAATGCCATTTTAATGGGAGATAGATCAAATTATCATACTCCCCCTTTTCTTTTGACTTATGAGATCTAGAAAACTTGCATAACTGCTTGATTGATTCATGGGCTTCATCAAATATAATGCCAGCATCAGTTTGCTCCAAACTCAATATTGAACCCCAGAAATCTGTAGTTCATATTGTTCAGTTAGATCGGACTAAGGCTCAAGTTTTAGGGGAAATAAATTCAATTACTATTAGACTATCTACTAATCCAAGGGTTGTTCAAATAATTGATATATTGATTGCTGACATCTCTGAGTTTTATGGTTTAATCCTTAACAGAGATTGGTCTGAAAAACTCCATGGTTATATTTCAACGGATTGGTCTCAATGTGGCTTCCTTATAATGGGAAGCCAAATCAAATGAAAATCAACCATGAAAAGCATCTTACTCACACAGTAACTAAGTTTGAAGAAGAAAATGAACCAGTAACCTTCAATAATAATATTCTTGGTAACTATTCGGCTAAATCATTTTTTGGGAACTTCACTACTCACCAATCAACATTCTCAGCTAGTAATGTCACCTCACAAGTTGAAATTTTTTCACAAACAGATACTTCTAAGTGTGTTAATGTTGTAGATAAAATTGTAGATAAACATGTAAATAAGCCTTTATTTTGGTCTTTGTATTTTGATGGATCTAAATCTAATGATGGTGTGGGAGCATGATGTATCTTAGTTAGTCCTAAAGGAGAGAAAACTATGTTATCATGCAAGTTAGAATTTGAGTGTACTAATAATATTACAGAATATGAAGCCTTGATTCAAGGTCTTTATAGAGCAATAGGCTTGAATATCCAATATCTGAAAGTATTTGGTGATTCCGAAATTGTCATTAAACAAGTGAGAAATACTATCCATTGTCTTTCGGGGCATCTGAAACATTATCAATCACTTGTTTAAGATCTTATAACTCATTTTCTGGCAGTTGATATTTCTCCTATTCCTAGATCACAGAATACAACAACAGATCTCCTATCTAATGTTGCTTCTAAACTCCTTCTATCTGAGGATTATAGTCCAGATAGATTTTCTATTCAATTAATTTTTCGGCCATCTGTCCCAGATAATGTCACCAATTGGCATGTGTTCAATCATGACAAGGATATCCTAAATTTCTTGACATATGAAGGATCTTATGACGATCAAATCATTGATGAAAGCGATCATGATCTTCAATTAAAACAGAAATTCAAAGAAAATCCTATTCCTAAATATGTGGTTAAACTGGAAAATTTTATGATATTAAGGATGGATTCAAAAAGGTCACTACTGCAAAACTTCAAAGTTCAACTTTAAGGCTTGAATTAGTAAACCTTGGTATAGATACCAAACCACAAAATGTTAATCTAGGGCATGGAATTTCACCTGATGAAAGGTTTGCTTTCATCCGATTATTGAAGAAATACAAAAATGTTTTTGCTTGGAATTATGAGGATCTTAAGGCCTATGATACCTCTATTATTCAACATACAATTCCAATGATTTCTGACGAGAAACCTGTACAATAGAAATTAAGGAAAATTCATCCCAATCTTGAGAGTCAAATCAAAATGAAGTTGAATAAACTCCTTAAAGCCAAAATAATATTTCGTGTCAGACATTTGAAATGGGTCTCAAATTTGGTACTTGTTAAGAAAAAGAATGGCAATATTTGGATTTGCATAGATTTTAGAAATCTCAACAAAGAATGTCAGAAGGATAATTTCCCATTACCAACAATGGAACAAATACTTCAATCAGTAGCTGGCTCCGAGTTAATGTCTTTTCTTGATGGTTTTTCAGGATATAATCAGATCCTGGTACATCTAGATGATAGATTAAAGACCACATTCAGAACTAAATGGGGAACATATGCTTATCAGAAAATGCCATTTGGTTTGATAAATATTGGAGCTACTTTCCAACGAGCCATGGATATAGCTTTCAAAGGTTTGATCAATAAAATGGTCGTTGTTTACTTAGAGGACATAACTATTTACTCTAAGAAAAAGAGCAACCATTTGCATGATTTAAAGCAGATCTTTGAACGTTGCAAAAAGTATGGGATTTCCTTAAATCCCAAGAAATCATTCTTTGCTCTTAATGAAGGTAAACTCTTAGGGTTTATTGTATCCAAAAATGACATATATATTGATCCTGATAGGATAAAAGAGATTTCTGATATCCCTTTACCACATAATAAGAAATCTATGCAATCATTCTTGCAATGGATAAATTTTGTAAAAAGATTTGTTCCTGATTTTTCTCATATTGTTCTACCCTTGCAATCCATGGTTAAGAAAAATTCAGTCTTCAAATGGGGACATAACGAAAAGGAAGCTTTTGACTCAATCAAACAAGCAATCATTGATACTCCTACATTGAATACTTCGAATTTTTCTAGTCATTTTTTACACTCTGGTCACTGAATCATCTTATGCTGGTGTTTTAACACAAATCAATGTTCAACAAGTGGAAGAACCCATATCTTACTTTAAGTCCAATTTACAAGGTGCTGAGCTTAATTATTCAGAAGTCGAAAAACAAGCCTTCGCTGTGTTTAAGTTTGTTAAACATTTTAGACCTCTTCTCCTGAAAACACATACAAAAGTAATAGTCCCATTCTCTGCAACGAGGCAATTGCTAATTCAAAGAGAAGTAGGAGAGAAAAGAGCTAACTGGGTAACAACTTTACAAGAATATGATATTGACATTAAACCAGCGAAAATTGTTAGAGGACAAGGTTTTTGTAGGTTGCTAGCAGGAGCTTCCAATATACCAGATCATGAAGATAGAGGTAGTGTTGCACAAGTAAATGAGATAAGTATAACTGACTCTGAATCTCAATATGCTGATATGATTTTTTACTTAAAGAAATGGATATGCCCCCCCTGAGTTCAACTACAAAAACAAACGTGCTTTAAGGTTAAAAGCCAAACACTATGAAATCGTTGATAATGTGTCATTCATGAGAAATTATGATTCTGTTCTATTAAGATGCCTTGAAAAATCTAAAGCGCAAAAAGTTTCATAGGAATTGCATGATGGCCCAGCTGGCAGACATTTTGGAGGAGACACTACAACACACAAAATACTGCATGATGGGTATTATTGGTTGACTTTGTTCAAAGATACCCATGACTATGTGAGGAAATGTAAGATATGCCAAACTACTAGTGGGAGGTAAAGGAAACTAGCCTTTCCTCTACAACCAATTAATATTGAGAAACCATTTGAGCAGTGGGGGCTTGATATAATAAGAGAGATCATTCCTCATTCTTCAAAACAGCATAGATATATCCTTACAGCCACAGACTGCTTCACAAAGTGGGTAGAAGCAAGTCTGCTAAAGGTAACAAATTCTGATGCGATTATTGAATTTATTGAGCATTTCATCATCACCGATTTGGTTTACCTAATGCGCTTATCTTTGATAATGCATCTTATTTTTTTGAAAATAGTATAGTCGAATTTTCTCTTAAGAGAGGTTTTAAGTTAAAATACTCTGCAAATTGTCGAAAAGGTAGGCTCATTAACATTTTTACTGCAAGACTTATCCAGAAAGAGAGATTCTCTTCCTGTGAATGGGCTTATCTTAAAGAAATTCTTTCCCTAAGGAGGTAACCCCTTCTTATTTGTACATATTATTTTTATGCAAATTATGATTTCTTTCAATAATGTTGTAAATAGTATACCATTGGCTTTCTACTATTGAAATATCTTTGAAAACATATTGTGAATATCCGCTTTTAGAAAGTAGAAAATTTTAAGGAAGTGAATGCAGTTTTGGAAAATTAGATAAACAACATAAAACTCTGAGATGTTCTTTGAAATTGTGAAATCTTTCAAACCAGGAAAGCATAGTGAATCATTTTAAGTTTTATCAGTTGAGAGAGGTTATTTTGTAAAAAGTAAAGACTTTCTACGAATAAGCATTTACATCTCTACAATTGTCATCCAATAACTCTTAAGGAGTCAAAGATTCACCCCGTCCATTAGGACTATGGTTTTTTAGAGTGTAATTCTAAAATATATCTGATTTAAAAGATAAGAGGTCTCATTACGAGCATGCTTACCATGATCATAGGGAACTAATTAAACTGACATTACCAATACTGCATACCAAAACATGGTAATGGCTTATAATCATAAGACAAGGGGTTTCATTACGAGCCAGCTTGTTCAGTTCAATTACAACCAGTGAATGGCATTGTCATCTTATGGCTTCCAAACCAGGACAATGGCTTTTATCCGAAAAAGAAAAAAGTAAAAGTAAAAATAAAAAAATGGAAATATATATAGATATATCTTTCTGAATTTATCTTTGAAAGATTATTTTCTTAGATGGATGAGATAATGAGTAATTGATGGTTAAAAGGTAACCCTATCGAGACTATAGACGTTTGCTGGCAGCAGTGGCTCTACCTATGACAAAAGAGTAAATTCAAAAGCTAAGTTGTAGAAACCCCCTACTTTATCTTTAACAACCAATCAAGGCTTGAAGAAACTATAAATGTTTTCATTAATAATAAGGGCTTGTAAAAGAAACTGCAAAATTGATCAATTTTTCTTATTCAAAGTAATTTTGTTTATCTAACATATTTCAAAATAGTTTCCTTTTCCTCAATTGTTTGTACTAGACAAAGTGTTAGAAATTTCATCTTTTTATTCAAAGATAACTAGTTCTTTTAGTTCTCTATACAACAACAACCCCCCCCCCCATTTCAAAATTTTCTTAATTTTATTCTTAGATGCTAAATAGGAAATAGGGTCCCTTTTTTTTTTTCTCTGCAAATACTAACTTCTATTAACTGAAACATAAAATATTTTTACATATGAGCGAGGCATTTCTGCACTCGACAAAACAATTATGCCCCATTACAGACAAGCTGGGGCAAGCCATTACAGAGTCCCTGAAACCAAAAGCATACATAGAGAAGACCATACATCGGCTAGGAGAGAAACTGAGTTTGTCCAAAAACCCAAAAAACCATGCAGCGCCGCGAACACAGAGTGAGCAAAATCCCATCTGGGAGCTACATACCAGTAAGACAGATACATAAAAGAGTCAACCAAAGTTCTGTGATCTGAACAAAAACAAGAGAGACTGTCCCAGGAAATACTGTTTCTCTTGTGCCGGTTCAGTAATATCCTTTTTGTCTCGGGCCGTATTGCCATCCTTGAGACCTTCATTGCCACTGAGATCGCTGTCAGGGATGGTGATGGCCTGTTCCGCGTCACCATGAACTTTGTCTTCAGCCAAAGGCACAATGTCGTCCAGAGGAGGGAGATTTCTGAGAAGAGCCTCCTGTTCAGCCTTTTCTTTAGCCCAATTATCCTTGCTGTCGCGGTCCATGGAGTTGTCACTACCGGGAGAGGGCTCAGGTGCGATGCAGGTCAAGGGGGTGACAAGATTTTCCTCCTCCGAGAGAATGAGAGTGATGTGAGCCGTGACCAGAGGTCTGTGCAGGTTACTTTGGAATTTAAAGTGCGTAGTTTGAAAAGCACTGTTGGGTTTGGGCTTCCTACCAGAGCTAGCAGACGGCTCAGATTCTTGAGCAGAAGAGGGACTCAGCGGTTCCGCCGCAGTTTCCAGGGAAAAACCGGCGGGAGAATGTAAACGGGTGTCTCGACGACCCCCAGAGCAATGGCGTTTACCAGAGCGAACCATTATGCCAGAACAGAGGGAGTTGGGTGAAGGATTATGCAGAGTATGATGAACAGAACAAGGACAATTAAGGCCAAAGGTATGCTTAACCAGGCTACTAACTAACCAAACCAAGGTGTTGACCAACAACTCCACATTAACGACCAGAACATCCACAGAGATAGCCAACATAAACAAAGTGCAGAAATTCAGAACAGGAAGAGGATTACCCTTAGGAAAACTGTCTGTGAGCTTGCGGCCATGCCCCTGAATTATGCCATCAATCTCTGCTGCCGTCCACCCAACCGAAATGCCGTGTCTCAGAGCACAGAACAGGGTGAGAAAGCCATGGATCGCCATAGTTATAACCCAGAGAATGTTGCATCGAACGACGCCGAGCATAAATGCCGATCCCATTCCCGATCTGAACTTAATTACATACCTGCTCTCGCATGTTTTAACCTCCCAGGAAGCCACGCTGCCTTGCAGCTGGCAGTACAGGGCGTTAAATGTTTGCATGGAGAACCGTGCGAGCATACCTACCACCCGAATCCGGGAGAAATAGGGTCCCTTTAGTTTAAAGCAATAAAATCTTTACATATAAATCAATTTCTTTGTTTCTCGCTTTTTAAATAAAAGTGCTTCAAAAAAACCTCTAAAAACAACACACATCGCAAATCGCTTAAGATTAAGGAATATACAATCTGTATGATATCATTGCGATCCGAAAGTCTCAACCTTAGAGCTTCTTAAGCAAATCATTGAAAAACATGCGATGCAATAAAGCAATCGCATATCGCCTATCGCATCGCAGATTCCAAGTGATAGGTTTAACAGGACATTGAAACTTTCCGGTGCGATAAGATTCTTGCATATCGCATATCGCCGAAATCAACAGAATCCACACTCGAAAACTTACGATGCGATAAGATTCTCGCATCTCACATATCGCAATCCCAGCAGAGACAAAAAATACTCACCTCAGGGAAATGCGATGCGATGTTAAATATAAATAAAGTGATAATTAAAAGAAAACATTTTGCTGGCAGGTAAATAAGGATTTCCCCAACTCTTTGTGTCAAGTCATCATAAATCACAATTGCATAAATTCAAAATGATTTTAGAACATGGCGCCTACACCTCCCGACTTGCGATATGCGATGACTGTCAGAATATTAAAATAATATATATTGAAATCGCTCATCGCAAAATCGAAAGATTGATGGCACACATTCTAATTAGGCCTTGGGAAAATTGCGATGTGATCTATTTATTGAAGAATTTAAGTTTGACGACGTTCAATACGGTGAAACATTAAGAACAATAATGACTTCAGTCCTTCAAGATTTCGTCAGTTGTGTTAATATTATTTCATAAGACGAAATCTTTTGCACCAAATACTATCTATTCAAGCATTAACTGCTATGAAAGTTTAAGTTTATTGCTCTTTTCCGTTTCATATAATTGCAGTCTGAATATGGAAGTATGTAGCCAACTAAAATGACAAAGAAAGCCCGAAAGACAAAATCTTCCCCTGCAGTAACCGAAGGAACATAAAAAGTTGTGGTGATCTCAGATATGACATGCTAGGACTGTGGGAAAATTTCATGGGAAGGCATATATGATATGATGGAAAAGGAAAAGCCGAAGGTAACTGAAGGACATGCAACAACGGATGGACCTGTAGAATATGAGAACACACTGAGTGATTTAGCTAACTCTTTTCTTCATAGAATAGTGGCCCGACCAAATATTTTTCCATACAATGACATGGTAAAATGGGTAGTTGAGGGCATCAATATAACAGACAGGATGCTATTTACATCGATGGAAGAATGTTTGGATCTTTCAAGCGTGAGGACTTGAAAAAAATGTATCACTTGCGAGAGCCTTAGAAGTGCTATAACAAACCACTCCTTGAAGCTTTCGCGAAGGAAAATGAAATAGAGTCAGACCCCATCAAACAATCGAGGCACTTCTCTAACAAAAACAAGCATGAGTCATTCGATATGTATTCTGTGGACTCTCTAGCATCTCCATATTGTTATGCTGCCATAATGATGTGTAGGTTATTTGGAAGCCACAATTCTGCTAAGTTCTCCATTGAGATGGTCCTGTTAATAGAAGTAGCATTGAATTCTTTTGTGATGGATTGGGTTACTATCCTCTTAGACAAAATGGCAATACAAATACTTGACTATAGAAAAAATAGGTTTGTGACCACTCGAGTTTTTCCCCCATTCTATATGAGTGCCTACATAGTTGATACCATTTGTTTCAATTCCGATTTTCCCATCATGGGATGGAAATGGACTGTGTAGGACCCAACCCCTATCCATATTTACCATAAAGACCTGTGGCAAAAGTAATATAAGAAGCATTTTTTCAAGATTTTCCATGGTTTCATCCTACCCATTCATTAGGCCATCTTTAATAGACCAGCCCCTCGACTGTCCGAGGAAGCTAGCATTGATCTAACTTCAATTGGCAGTTGGTTTGGGGAAGAGCTGTTTACATACATTAGGGTTTTTGGCGGCATTACTAACCCGCATGTCCTTCCCCTATATGTCCCAGATAAATTATTGGCTAGGGAAATATCCTGTCAGATGGTTGAAAAAGGGCTTACAAAAAATCTCAAATATGCCAAGAAACAATTATGTCCTGCATTTTCGGTTCACTGGGACATTTAGTGATTACATGATTATAAGCACGCCCAAATTGAAGCCGAGAAAATAGGGAGTTTGAACCTAGCGGTTATTCCCAAAAGGCAGTATGATCTGAATAATGTTGCCTTTAATTTCACTACTGAGGTAAAAGTTAAACAATTCATCCATGAGAAAGATGAATTCGATGACTTCTTCAGATCAGCTGAGTTGTTCTCACAAGTACACCACCTGGCAAAGATTAAGCTGGGACCAAGCAAAATGGAGCAATTCATCCAATACAGGATGCAAAGGCTTCAGACAGTGCCACGGGAATTGTTGAGTATTGCACCAGTCATCCAGCAAACAACAAAAAGCACAGAGCAGGAGAAAACGTCTGAGGCAGCTGAGACAAGCGAGAAAGCAATGGAACATTTGGATACAGATGTTCACATTGATCCAATATTGATCAAAGAATGGGAACAATTTGATCAACAGATTAAAGGTCAGAGTAATACCCAAACTGTTATCGCACCAGAATCTCCCTTAAAACAACAACCCCTGATTCATGAGCATGTGGTTGAAAAGGCATCCAGCAAGTATTCAACTATAAGGGAAGTCGAGATAGTCCCTGAGAATCCTTCATCGGAGATTATATTGAGTATTGAGGAGATCCAATCCTTGGATGTGTTTTATAGCCCTAAACACAGAGATGTAGTCAAAAGGCAGAGGAAGAAGAGGAAAATAAACCAAGTATCGGCAACAATCTCTCAAGATGAATACATGAATGTCATTTGGAAAGACTCAGAAGTTGATCCCTCCGAAGACTTGACTAAATTATCTCAGTTTGCAGGTGCATATACAACTGCCATGATTGATAAAGCAACTGAAGTTAATCAATTGATCAAGGAAAAAGATCAAAAGATTAATCAACTTTAAGATCAACTAAAGTCTGAGAAACAAAGGACTAATCAACAGGCAATTGAAAGACAACAACAACTACCCCAAGAGTTTGAACAGCTAAAACTAGCAGATCATGAAGAGATTAAAGCTAAGGATGAGCAAATAATGTAGCTACAACTCTCAATAGAGCAATTCAAAGAAAATCCTAAAGTTGAAGAGTTCATAAAAGAAGCCTTAGCAATAAATAATTTCTTATCTCAACAGCTAACCCAACTCCACCAAAAGATATCCCTCGTTCATCCATTATGCATAAAAAATAACACACTGGTAGATCAAGCAGTCAACTCCAGATTGGAATTCGAGGATGCAGATGACAAGATTATAGATTATCTCTTGGAAAAACACTGAAAAGGGAAGGGCTACTAAATTCCCAGTGATTGAAGAATCTCATAAAGAGATATTATTCTCAGAATGGGAGACTCAGTTGATCAAAGCAGAAGGAGAAACTTCAAGGGCCAGGGCAGCAAGGAATAATATCATTGAATTGATAAATGATAATTTACACAACGCTAACTTAATTTTTGAGTGTACCCCTGAAAATCTTCCTAAGGTAAAAGTATTGGAAAAATAATGGAAGCAAGATTCGAACACTAGAGAAGAAAAACTCAAAAAAGTAAAAGACCTCAATTGGGATACGCATTGGATCTATTTGGTCAAACCGCATAGCCAACAAATGACAGTCAAATGTCTTTCAGATGCAGTCGATCGCAAGATACTCGAACTCTCAGATGCAGTGTATATAGTTCAATTGTATGCTAGGATGAGTCATCCACTAGAAGTCCAAACTATGCTCGAGATTTGTCAATTAAAGCCATATGAGGAATGATAGATGCAATGCATATTTTTGAAGTTATTTGCAATTCTATTTCTGTCATGAAATCCCAGATTTTTAGAGAGGATGTTCCAACCACTCCAAGCATCTTTTACGAACAGTTTGTTTTATTTTTACTATAAAGACTCTTTCATGTCATTTTAGAAAAGGTCCTGAATTTTTATTAAAATTGGATTGAAGAAGAGAGCACTTCTGCACTTCTTAATATATTTTTTGTAGAAAGCAAGGATCAAGGTTCAAACTTTTTTTTTGTAAGCATATTTCAAAAGGACTTGCATTTCTGTATCTTTTTGGAGTTTTCAGAATAAAAAGGAATGAACCAGACTGTTACTTTAGTAGCACGTTCAAATACATATGGTACTTATATTTATGTCATTTTGTTTCATGTTAGGCAATTTAACAGTCTTTTGATTCAATATTGTTGTATATGTGAATGTCCATTCAATTATGCATTTATATCACTTTTGAATATTTCTGGAATTGATATCCTAAACATGTATGCTGACAATTAATGTTATTATGATATGCGATCTGTCTTACATTACTTTGTTTGAAGCAATCATCATTCATGCTTAATAACTTCTGTAATTGATCGATTGATATTTATTAGTAATTGATTACTTGAAGTCATCATAAATCGCATAGATATTGAGTTACCCGAATTAAATATATATAAATACATTTGTATATTTTTAGAGGTATTACTATTCAAACCATCTATCATCCTTTTACATATTTTAAACACCCACTCATCAAAACACATCTTTATAGGGAAATTGGTCCCATATTATCCAGTCGGAGCCACCATACCAAACGGAAAAGGAACTGTATTAAGGGCCGGACCAGGTGGTTATCCCCCAATTTTTAGCGATTTTAGAGGCATCAACAATACCATTGAATTTTTTTTCTTATATTGACTAAATAATATCACAACATGAATCATATATGTCACTACGGAGTAGTCACATAATGGTGAATAATAAAGTGAAGTTATTAATAAATAAATAAAATCAAACTATAAAATTAGTAATAATAAGTAAGTTAACAAAAAGTAAAATGGAATAAAACAAGAAAGAATCCAATTAAGAAAAAGGTTGAGTTAAGGAAAAATTAAGCAAAAAATAGAATTTGGCATGACGACACATGAATTGTGTGCATGAAGATTCACTTTGACTACGACAAATCCTTGTGATTAGCTTCCAATTTAGCTCCCTTTTTTGCCTCCATTAACTGTTTTAGTTTATTTTTCTCCACCTTTTTGAAAAACCTGATGCTATTTATCAGGATGGGGCTATTTTTGGCATTTTTTTCACCGATCATAATTAATTGGTGCTGTATAGCGCCGACTTTAACACCGATGTAAACGCCTAGTTTAACCTCTTCTTTAGCTCCTGTTATAGCTTCATGTATAGGTTCCTATGTAACGTCCTATTTTGCTCCTCATTATGGCATTGTTTTTAGTGTCTACTTTAAGTTCCTTTCTAGCCACACATGAAATCTTGTACAACAGTGATCCAGTCACTTTCCTTGTACAACCCTTTGTCATTATAACAATAAGATAAGGCAGGTGTTTTTGATTTTCATTTACTTTTAGGATTTAGATTTAAGGGATGATATGACTTTTTTTGCTACACATGCCGAGGAGAACTTTTATAATTAAGTTGGGGGGAGAAGCAAGGTTGGAATTTCAAAATAGAACTGTCGATAAAATTTGATGGTTTTTACACCTCCTTAACCCATCTTTATGTTTCAAGGAAGGATGTTGACCATTTTGTAAAATTTTAAACTATATTTGATGGGAAAATCACCCCGTGACAAGCAATTTACTCGTCAAATTCCATCCTTGAGGAGAAGTGTACTGTATCTATTATATGATACACTATCAATGTACCCCAATTCCGTAATTTCCATTTGGATGACGCACAATACACTTATCCTAATTTAGTGAATACCCATTGGTGTCGCTACTACCGCTGTCATTTCTTGAAATCAATTTGACTAGGAAATAATTCTTGGTAGTTGTCATTTATGATGAAAAAATTGAATTCAATGAAAGGGTAACCCAAATTATTCCCTACCCATTATCAAATTTCATTCGAGTGATATTATATACCCTAGCAAGTGTTTGTATGTACCAAGTGTGGCCCTGTAATAGTCTCCTAGTAGTATTGATCAGTAACAATCATCGAAACAACCATGGGAGGAGTGATAGTTTGTCATGAACCAAACTCCATTGATGTGTTGCTACACCATCCAAAATCCCTAGAACAGGTTGGTTATTCTACTTTGATAAGCTACAGGGTTTCAACGAGCAGATTGCTATGGAATTTTCACAGGCTCCGCAGAAGCAACATTCAGAGGTTGGAGGATTCAAAGGATGTAATTTCCAGGGTGACAGGTTTACCTCATACAGTGGCTCATTGGGTTTTTAGGAAAATAACAGTTCTAATAGCTAGGGCAACAATTTTATAGCCAGGAGAGGAAGTAATGATAAAGGGGATAGGTATTGATAGAACATCCCTTGCTCACCCTTGGGATGATGTGGATTTATTTAAAAGTTCATTACTTGTGAGGGACGTTTTGGGATAATATTCAATTATCATTTTCAATTTGGTCATATCTTTGTAATGGATGGCTGATTAATTTGCCCTATTATTTATTAGAATCTTTACAAAATATGGCATAGGCGATGCATATGGAAAAACATCCAAACATCTGTTAACCAATCATGCACTCTCATCAAGTTAATCATAATTAATTCATTGCAACAACAGGGAAGCACATGGACTAGATTATTGGAAAAGTCACAAGCACCAACCACTAAAACATAGGAAAGTGAAAGTGAAGTTCAAGAGGTAAGTGTTGAAACAACACCAAAATATAGAAAATTTACACCTCCTAGACAAAGAAGAGTTGTTACACCTCCTATACCTGTCATAGAAACCCTAAGAGATGGTGTTCCATAAGAAAGTTTATTGGTACACCCGTTGAAGGAAAATGAACATGCACTAAACAACATGTGGATATATCCAATGGACAATTTGACGATAGTTATTATGGATGCCCCATTAAGGAAGAAGGACCTAAGGTAAAGACTGCTAAAACAGGGGCACCTGGAACAACGTTAGTTGAAGTAGGGGTTCCTGAAACATAAATGCTCGGGGAATTTAAGGAAGTATCTGAAAAATATAATCCTGTACAAACTGTAAAGAAAAAGATGAAATTGAAGAAGCCACTGGGTGAAAATAATCCCAAGAAGAGAGTGCGGGTAATTGTTACACCACCAGCTACTCCAATATATGAGGAATGCACTGATACAATAGAACCAAAGGAGTCTGAGGGACAACAAAATGAAGAGAAAGAAGAAGAATTTTCAAAAGAACATACCCTGACACTTGAAGTTCATGTTGTTCCACTTGAATTAAAGGAAGATGAGGAACAACAAAAAGAGGAGGACCTAAAAAAGGAACAAGAAGATGTATCTTTACCAAGTAAGTCAAAAACTAACCTTCTTATTCAACATATTAATTAATTAAAGGAGGAAAATGAGAATTTAGGAAACAACTTACCATGGTTTAAGGGTAGCTTCAATCTAGAAAGAAAAATGCATTAGAAACCCTGGTAGAAGTGGCATATTTAATGTCAATTAGAATATGTGATGGGTGTAAGGAAGTGTTGGAGGAAGAAGTTTGTGAAAGGCCAACCACTATCTTAGTTGGAATTCAAGTTGGAGAGCAAGATGAAGAATTCCAAACCGTAGTTCCACAAGAACCAGTTGAAGATGTTGTTGTTACACAAGACCCAAAAATTGATGCAAAGTTGGATGAAGATGATGGAACGTGAATCATGAAGATATGGACATTTAGATACTTAAGTTGGGGGAGATGTTGGGATGTGAAATTGGCATCTTTTTGCACTCATTTTCCTACCTTTTTTTAACCCTTTTTAATTCTTGAGACCATACTCTACCACTGTAACAACCATTATCAGCCTAAGTATGTCTCTTTTTATATGCAATCCTTATGATGCAATTCTACTTGTAATTTGGCATGAGAACTATTGTTTTAGGCTATTTTTCTTGTAAAACTGACAATTGGGTTGTTATAGGGTTTGTGGTATGTTAAGATGTTGTTACAGGATTACATTTTCCAGCTTTTCCTCGCTAAGGACAAGACAAGGACTCGCTAAGAATTGTTGTTGCACATGAAGATCAATTTTGGATGTGTTAACCTCCTTCAATTAGTTATGAAGATCAATTTGGAGAGAATTTGATCAAAAGATAGTTCAACTGTCAAAGGAGAAGTTTACAGACAACACAACTGAAACAATAAGGATTTTCTATTGATAATTATTGTAATTTGGAAAAGCTATTACAACTTTGTCCTAACCTTGGAAATTGTTATAAGATTGTTAATGTGTATTCTCAAATTAGATCACATGAGAATTGAGAGATTCTCTTGATGATATTATCATTACAATATGAAATTATAAAGAGTTTTACTTTCTGCCCACGTGAGATAGACATATAGAATTATATAGACATTGATAGAGGGGGAGAGCACCAACATTGAAATCATGTATGTTTCATTAATGCAATATTAATCATTCATGGCGCCATACCTTTATTTTGACTAGCTTGTGTGTTGCGTTAGTGTATTAGCCCCTGCTAGGAAGGAAGGGCCCTCCTTCTTAGGAGGGATCATTGGTTAGGAAGGTACCGTAATTGTTTGATTTATTTCCTCTCGGTTACAATTCATGTGTGATTGTTGTTACTGTTATTATTAGTCTTGTTCATGTTTTAATGATTGCAGAATTCTAATCTGTGTATTGTGTAACAACAAAGGTCCTGGATTGGTCCCTTTGTTAGTGTGAAATTTATTTAATTCATGTTACAATTTTATGGTACGTTCATTTCGTTTGAATGTGTGTTTCAACATTTGTTGAAAGAATGGTTTCAAGAAGTGATGTTATTTTTTCAATAAGAGTGACAACATGACAGAGTGGTTTTATTCTACATTGTGTGTCTATTGCTTGAGAGTGTGAATAAGGTTTGAGAGTGTAAAAACCAAAGTGTTGAGTTAATGAGAATGAAATTACAATGATTGAATTTAACATTCATTAGAATTAGTCATCATTTTCCCTTGCATATATTTTGTGTAATAGCCATGCAATAATGTTAGGTCCCTATAATACTAGTGATTCGCCAATTACTATTGTCGTTATATCCCTTATTGTTATTGTTGTGCCTCTATTTTCCCCATATTGTTATTATTGTGCCCCATAGAATCCCTCTATTGTTATTTTTGTGCCTTTATATTTTATTGTTAGGTCGACTTGGTTATATTGTGACCCCTTAGACTCCTATATATAGAAAGGAGGTTTTGTCATTTGAATCATCAAGAATTGTTTATATGTAATGTAAAGGATGTTTCCCTTGAAGAGGCTGAATTCTAGGCTTGATCTATTTTTTCTATCTTTTGTGAGTTGGTTTCATAACATTTGGTATCAGAGCTTTGGATTCTAGGGTTTCGCTGCTCCAAACATGTCATCGTGAATTTTCGCTATAACATTTTTTTCTACGACATTTCAGAAGCTAAAAAATAATCCATTTGAGACTAAATCGCTTTGAACCTTGGGTCCTAATTTCAAATTTTGTCTCAGTATATTTTCAAAGGTATGATATGAGGAAGTTAGGGTTTTTGCATGCTCCAAAATTTCATCTAAAACAGGTCATCGTGGAATTTTCGCTATAACTCTTTTGCTATGAAGTTTCATAAGATTAAAAAAAACCCATTTCAGAAGAAGTCGGTCTAAAGCTTAGATCCGAATTTCAGATCCTGTCTCGCTATATTTTCAGAGATATAATTTGAGGAAGTTAGGGTTTTTGCAGACCCCTGAATTACATTCCAAACATGTCACCTTTGGAAAATCATCATAGCTTTCGCTCTGAGCATCAGATTGAATTTTCGTAAGAAGTTACAGAAAGAGGATGGGCTGCAGTTTTTTTGGGTATCATTTTCAAAACCTAAGGTTGAAAAAGTGACCCTCGACACGTCGTACAAGTTCTCTCTATTGAACCAGTCTATACTCAGGTCATCGTGGGATATTTGGCATAACTCTTCATTGGAGAATCCAATTTTGATCAGACTTGCGCGATTAGAAAGATTACTCAGAGGGTTACCACAGGAATAAATTTTAGACTTGGGAGATCCAAAATATCATGGATACATTAGATTCAATATCGAGCTCCTACAAAGTGAAAAAAGGTGCATAGTTTTCTTTAAATTTTTGCATAAGCTTGGTTTGAAAAATTAGTTTGAAGGAATTCAAAGGGCATAGTGAAGCATTATTATTGGTAATTGATGCCCCGAAGAAAGAAAATGGAAACACCTAGTAAGCAACCTGAAATCTCTAGCATGACTCATGAATAAGAGGAAAAAATGCAACATGATATATCAAAATTACGAGACCAAGTGCAACAAATTTCACTCGCACAAAAAGTAATAGAAAAATAAGATGGATGGTTTAAAAAAAGACGTAGAAGCTAAGATGGATGGTTTAAAGAAAGGCGTGGAAGCTAAGATGGATGCTTTAAAGAAAGGCGTAGAAGCTAAGATGAATGACGTGGAAGCTAATATGGACAACGTGGAAGCTAAGATGGATAGCGTGGAAGCTAAGATGGACAACGTGGAAGCTAAGATGGATGATTTAAAGAAAGGCATGGAAGATTTGAAGACAAATTTGACAAAGTTTCTACAAGAAATGTTTACTAATGGTGAAAGGGTAGTAAAGGAAACTCACGATGAGAACAAAATAAATGATAATCATGATTTCATAGAATCTAATGTTGGATCAAAGAACCACCATGTTCCAAAGATCGATATTAGGAAGTTTGACGGCAAGGATCTCGGAACATGGATACTACAGATGGAGCAATTTTTCAATCTCCATAATGTGCAAAACACACAAAAGGTACGCATTGCAACTTTATATTTGGAACCAAATCAGTTTGTATG
>APFE030793850.1:0-23977 GCA_000404065.3 Pinus taeda | reverse complement strand
TAGGGTCAATTATAGCCGTTTTATAGCCGTTAGAGTCTCTGCTCTGTCTATTTAACTTGCTATGCCTGATCTGTCTTCAACTTGTCCTGACGATGAACCACACTTGTTGGTTCGAAACGCGTTGACAAAGGTCTTTCTCATGTGATTTACGCCGAAGCTCTTCTTACAACAATGATGGATCACAGAAGCCTCAATGATACAAATGAAGCATGGTCGTGCATTTTAGTGGAGCAAGAGAATTTTGGTGTGCTTCACAAAAATGAACACCTAGCCTTCATTTCAAGGCCAAATTGAATGATTCAATTTGGACAATACTTGATCAGGTGATCATGTTCTAAGTGAAGAAAATGCTCAAAATTGGAACTGCTCAGATTTGGTTGAAACCAGAATAACCGAATAGATCTCGTCGTCCTGATTCCGGCGCTGTGAACGGTTCGAAAAACTAACACCATATGGAGGAAATATCGCATTTTAAAAATGCCCAACAAACTGCAAATTTTTTAATTTTGGAAAAATTAAAAAAAGAATATTCCTTGGAATATTCCCTAGAATATTCTCTAGAATATTCACTGGAATATTCTGTTTGGTTGGACCAATTAGAGGTCGACACATGGCAAGCCTGGAGGCTGCCACGTGGCCCTGAGTTGGCATTTTAAATTTTTATGGGTTGAGCGGAATCAAACCCGTGACCTCCTGCATACAAATCTACAGGCCTGACTGTCCGCACTACTATGGAACGCAGGTTGTATTTATTGGGTTAAAATTTATGGTTTGAGGGATAAACCACCAGCGGTTTCGACCTGGTCACACGCTGACGGTTACAACGACGGTTACACCAACGGTCAACAACCCTGCCAACGCAAACCGTAACCGCCGCCCCGAATCGTTGTCACATGCGTAGATTCTGCCGACGGTTATGGTCAACCTGATGGTCGAGTCTGGTGGACTGCCAAAATTTAGTGCCAATTGCTAAATTTAACGCCAGTTAACTCCAGTTTCCGGATTTGGTGGAGTTTCCTTAGGCCAACTTGGACAAAACTTCAGTTGGTCATAACTTTCACTAGGGAAAACCTTTTGGAGCGAATTTTTTATTTTTATTTTTGGGTATTCTAAGCATTCCAGAGCCAATGGTACAATTTGGAGAGTCAACAAAGCTGATCTTTAGGTACTTTTTCAGCAAAGAAGCTTGGAGAGCCATTAGGGCCTATGGAGTATTAGAGCAGTATTGGGCTATGGTTAACCATTGGAGGTAAAACAAAAGCCAATATTTACTGTTTTCTGTGTTCTGAACTCATTTCCATAGCTTATTTTGTCTGTTTAGGCTTTCTTATCACTATATAACCAATTTGAGCATCTAATAAGAACAAGGACATGCCCATTTGGGGGCCTTGGACCCGACAGATGTAGCCCAAGAGGGGTGAACTGCCTCATCAGCTGCTGTGTTATATTATGTGATTTTATCTTCCTATGTTTTTTAGATTTAATATGCTAAACAATAAAATGAAATAATATTTCTTCACTCATAAGACTCAGAAATTTACCAAAAACACTTTGTTTCAATTGCAAAACATGAATAACAATTTGCACATATAATTTAATGGAAATGAATACCTTGAACAGAAAATACAAGTAGTTTCATTTTCAGATCAGATGGTATCAGAGCTCAAGTTTTGAGTATTAGTTTTGTGCAAAGATATATTTGACTATTTTGCAAGTTTTAATGCTTACTAGGCTTAAAATTCAAAGAGGGAAAGGACAATTGGTTAGAGCACAAGATAATCCTCAACCAAGGAGGGCCAAGGTGCCATTATCTCCACCTTCTAATTCACCCTCAATAGCTTAGAAGACGCTTCAAGTGTGTCTGAAAGGAAAGGAGAAGTTACTGAAGACATGGATCCAAAAGAAGAAGAACGGGTATTCAGAAAAAGCTTTTTTGGACATGACTGAGATGGTAAGAATATTATACCAGGAAAGGAATGATAGGTTGGTTAGAGAAAGGTCTAAACATCAGAAAGAAGGAGAGGGCTCTTCAGGAGGAAAGAAAGGTGATGATAATTCAAAGAAAGGACATGGAGGAAATGGTGATCCACCATCCCCATCGTCATCCTCTACCTTGGTAAATCAATCTCATAAGCTTAAATATTCTGGAAAAAGTCCATTTTTAAAGCTAGATGTTAAATTTGAATTACCCATGTTTAACGGTGAAGTCAATGCAGAGAAAATTGACAACTGGATAAGACAGTTGGAATTTTATTTAAGGATACAGAACTTACAGGACGACAACACCAAGATTCAGTTAGCCTCTTTAAGAATAGATGAAGCAACATTGGTATGGTGGGAAGCCAAGACCAAGGATGAAATTAAGAAACATGGTAAGATTACTTTAACATGGGCTGAATTTATTTCTGCAATTAAGAAGCAATTTTATCCTCTTGCACATTTACAAAAGGCTATAATGAACTGGCAAAACTTTAGACAACTAAAGGGACAAAATGTTCAAGACTACACCCAAGAGTTTAGGAGAAGAGCACTCTTATTAGGGGTAGACTTACAAATTCAAGACGCTTTGTTGAAATATATAGGTGGTTTGCACAACTACCTTAAACATACTATCCTTATGTTCAATCCTACTAGTCTAGACAAAGTTTGTGTACAAGCTACGTATTTAGAGACTAGAGGGAAAAACACTTTTGATGAGGGTAGAAACAAGCCTTTTAAGGGGAAAATAAGAGAAAAACTTTAAGGGAAAAGGAAAAAAGAATGCATCTGTCGAAAAGGAGGGTGATAAAGTGATATGTAAACATTGTTCAAAAGAAGGCCATGAAGAGAAAAATTGCTGGAAACTTTATCCTGAAAAAAGAAATCAGTTTAACAAAAACAATGGAAAGAAGAAAACTACAACTATTACAACTACACCTCAAGATTTAGGTGATGATTCATGGGATGAAACCAAAATTGCAGCCATGGGTTTGAAAAGTATGAAGGGAAAGGAAACTGAAACTAAAGCAAGCACTAGTACTTCAAACTGTCATGTACAAGCTCCTAATGAGGAAGAAAGAATTGAATTGTTCCATGTGAGGGTAGTCTCAAAACATACAAAAATCGATACGCTGTTTGACAATGGGTCACAAGCAAATCTCATATCGGAAGACTTGATCAAACAACTTAAACTTGAGACCATTCCACATCCAAAGCCTTATCCACTTGGGTGGATATGCAAGGATGCAAACTTACAAGTCTCAAGAAAGTGCATATTGCGCTTTGCAATTACTGCACACTTTATTGACACTGTTGAACTTGATATAGTACCGCTTGATATATCAGGAATTGTTTTGGGAAGTCCTTACTTATTTGACAGGAAAGTGATCTTCCATCACCATGAAAATAAATATCATATTTTTAAAGATGGCAAGGAGTACATTGTCAGGGCACATCGCAAGAAGGCAAATATAGCAATGGTAAATGTGGGACAGGTAAAAAGGCTAGTTAACTCAAGTAACAGTTTTGTACTTCTTATGATCAAGCCTAAGGTTGATGTGAATCATGAGTCATTTGAAAATTGTGATTCCAAGCTTAAATCAGATTTATATGATGTAGTTGATGCACATCATGAGATGTTTCAGGAACCAACAGGTTTGCCTCCTAAAAGGGAGATTCCAAATGAAATCCACTTACATCCAGATTGTCCTCTTCCTAACATAGGCATGTACCGCATGTCTATCATGGAGAATACTGAAATAAAGAAGCAAATTGAATACTTGTTGGACAAAGGTTTCATAAGACCAAGCACTTCGCCATGTGGGTCACCGATAGTGTTGATTCCAAAGAAAGATGGAACTTGGCGCATGTGTGTGGACTTCAGGGCATTGAACAAAATAACGTAAAGAATCATTACCCACTCCCAAGGATAGATGATTTGTTAGATCAGCTGAAAGATGCTAAATATTTCACTAAGTTAGACTTACGTAGTGGTTATCATCAAGTTAGAATTGAAGAAAGTGACATTTGGAAGACAACTTTTAAAACCAAACAAGGAATCTTTGAGTGGCTTGTTATGTCGTTTGGTTTATGCAATGCACCTGCAAATTTCATGTGGGTAATGGATGATGTCTTACGTCCTTTTCTTGATGATTTCATTATTGTCTACTTAGATGACATCTTAATTTTCAACAAGACTAGAGAAGAGCATGTCATGCATGTTAAGAAAGTACTTTATATTTTAAAGAAAAATCAGTTATTTCTTAAAATGTCAAAGTGTGAATTTGGAAAGACTTCTTTGGTTTATTTGGATCACATAGTAGGAGGAGGTGCTTTGAGAAATGATCCTTCTAAGGTAGAAGCTATTATGAATTGGCCTACTCCCAAATCCATTACAGAGGTAAGAAGTTTTTTGGGTGCAGCTCAGTATTGGAGGAAGTTTATTTCTAACTTCTCTGCCATAGCAGCTCCTATGCATGCCATGACAAGTGTGAAGCGTGCTTTCCAATGGGGAGGCAAGCAACAGAAAGATTTCGAGTCTTTGAAAGAAAAGATAAGTTTAGCTCCAGTTCTTGCTATAGTTTTTAACCCCGTACAGAAATTACCTGCATATGAATTTTAAATCACAGGAAAAAATAAAAATGCGAGAGCATAACACATATACACAGAGATTTCCCATTGGATCCCAAAACCGGGACTACCAGCTTGATTTTTCATTATGTTCCTTTCAATGTTTACAATACATATTTATACATGTTGAAGCATCCAATACATGGACCGAAAACCATCCGCGTCCAAAACCATGGACCGAAAAACCATCGCGTCCAAAAAACATGTGCAAAAATCATGCACAAAAACCATAGGTGGGTCCGCCCAACCTAACATAGGGTCCAAAACCAAAATTTCTGGGGCGCTGCCCAGACCCCATAAAGTGGGGTTACGGGTACCCCTCAAACCCCCTGTTAACTATGTGGAAAGAATATAACACAACCCAACACTTGCATTACCAGACTTGAGACAACCATTCGAGATTCAGACCGATGCTATTGATTACGCCATGGGTGCAGTTCTCTTACAGCATGGTAAGCCTATCACATTTCATTCTGAGACATTTAATGGTTAAAGAATTCAGACTTCTGTGATCCATAATCTTGTTTGTGAGAATAATTTCGGCAAACTCACTTAAAAAAATCCTTTGTCGACGCGTTTTGAACCAACCAGTGTGGTTCATCGTCACGACATTTAATGGTGTTGTTGTGAATCATCCTACATATGATAAGGAGTTGTATGCGTTGGTATAAAGTGTCAAAAAGTGGAAACACTATTTTATGGGCAAAGAAATAGTTGTTCATACCGACCATCAACCTTTACAGTACTTGCAGTCGCAAAGTAAATTGCAGCAGTCACGACATTTTAGATGGATGGGCTTCCTACAACAATTTCACTTGGTAATAAGGTACAAGAAAGGTATTTTCAATAAATTTGCTGATATGCTTTCAAGGCCTATTATTAGTGCTACTACTTTACTTAAGAATGATTCTATTGTACATGAGAGCTACATAGAACAATATGCATCATATGTTGATTTTAAGGATGTGTATGCTAACTTGAGTGAAGGGAAACATGTTGAGGAGAATAATTATCATTGCATAATAATTTGTTGTTTCATATGGGAAAGTTATGTATACCACAGGGAGAGAGACTAAGTATCATGAGAGAAGCTCATTCTTCTCTTATTGCTGGACATTTTGGGGTAAGCAAAACGGTGGCACATTTACAAAGGTATTGTTATTGGCCTCACATGGTAGATAGTGTTTCACGTTTCAATAGAGGTTGTTCATTATGTGCTACAAGCAAGCCTAACAATGGGAAGCTTGGATTATATACGCCATTGCCGGTACCTTCTAGACCATGGGAAGGTGTTTCTATGGATTTTGTAGGAGGTCTACCGTTATCTAGAAAACATCATGATTATCTTTATGTAGTAGTTGATAGATTAAACAAGATGTGTATTCTTATGCCATGTAAGAAAACTATAAATGTTGAACAAACTACTAATTTATATTTTCAACATGTATGGGTTCATTATGGCTTGCCTACTTCTATTGTTAGTGACAGGGATTCCAGATTTGTTGGGAATTTTTGTCCAATTTATGGAAGATGATGGACACCAAGTTGAAGAAGAGTAGTGCTTTCCATCTGCAAACAGATGGCCAAACAGAGGTAGTGAACAGAACCATTGTACATTTTTTGAGAGGTTATTGCAGCAAGCATCCCAAGCTTTGGGATGAGCACTTGTATTACATTCAGCGTGCTTACAACCGGGCCAAGCACTCTTCTACAAATACTTCACCTTTTGAAGCTTGTTTTGGGTATTTGCCTAAGTCACCTTTAAATTTCATTCTTGAGAAGGATGTTGCCATTGATGGGCATAGTGACATTGATAAAGCTCGCATGTTCATTGAAAGAATTCAGCTCATACATCAACAAGTTCAAGAACAACTTAAAAAAATTCAAGGCAAGTACAAGGAGATACATGATAAACATAGAGTTGATCATAAGTTTCAAGAAGGAGATGAGGTATGGATGCATATTAGTAAGGAAATAATGCAAGGAGAAGATAAAAAGCTGAAGCCTATTTGTTATGGTCCATTCAAGATCCTTAAACAAGTTGGAAATAATGCTTTTCAACTAGATTTGCCTTCATATATGCAAATGTATTCCGTTGTGAATGTGGAAAATTTACGTTTGTATGAACCTCCTTTAATTGCTGATCATGAAAGTGGCATTCAGCTGCCTTCCATAGATGATTTCTCATCAGAATTTTTGGATGAGTTGAAAGAGGATGCTATCCTTGACAGAAGGACACGCACTTCGAGGAGGGGAAATGTTGATTATGTTCGGGTTGGTCTTAAAGGCAGAAAGTTGAGTAAGGCAAAGTGGGTGGAGGTGGAAAAGGTGAGGGAGCTGTACCTTCACCTTTTAAACAGGTAATTGAAGGCTTTTGGGGTCCAAAAGCTTCCCATTTGGGAGGTGTGACCAGGTGATCATGTTCTAAGTGAAGAAAATGCTCAAAATTGGAACTGATCAGAATTGGTTGAAACCAGAATGACCGTATAGATCTTTTTGTCCTGATTTTGGTGCCATGAACGGTTCGAAAAACTAACATCGTATGGAGGAGTTATCACATTTTAAAAATGCCTAGTAAACTACAAATTTTTTAATTTTGGAAAAATTTAAAAAAGAATATTCCAAGGAATATTCTCCAAAATATTCGTTGGAATATTTTGTTTGGTTGGACCAATCAGAGGCTGACACATGGCAATCTTGGAGGCTATCACGTGGTCCTAAATTGGCATGTTAAAATTTTTATGGCTTGAGCGGGATCAAACCCGTGACCTCCCACATACAAATCTACAGGCCCGACTGTCTGCGCTACATGTTGTTTCATAACCAATATGGAATGTGGGTTGTATTTATTGGGTTAGAATTTATGGTTTGAGGGATAAATTGCCAGTGGTTACCCACCAACGGTTCCGACTTGGTCACACGCCGATGGTTACGGCGACAGTTACACCAACAATCAACAAACCTGCCAACGCAAACTGTAACCACCGCCCCGAATCATTGTCACATGCGTCGACTCCACCACCGGTTATGGTCAGCCCAGCGGTCAAGTTTGGCAAACTGCTAAAATTTAGTGTCAATTTCCAAAATTAACGCCATTTAACTCCAGTTTTCGGATTTGGTGGAGTTTCCTTAGGCCAACTTGGACAAAACTTCAGTTGGTCATAAATTTCACTAGAGAAAACCTTTTGGAGTGATTTATTTATTTATTTTTATTTTGGGTATTCTAAGCATTCCAGAGCCAATGGTATAGATTGCAAAGTCAACAGAGCTGATATTCAGGTACTTTTTTAGCAGAGAAGCTTGGAGAGCCATCAGGGCCTAGGGAGTGTTGTAGCTGTATTGGGCTATGGTTAACCATTGGAGGTGAAACAAATGCCAATATTTACTGTTTTCTGTATTCTGAACTCATTTCCACAGCTTATTTTGCTTGTTTAGGCTTTCTTATCACCCTATAACCAATTTGAGCATCTAATAAGAGTAAGGACATGCCCATTTCGGGGCCTTGGACCCGATAGATGTAGCCCAGGAGGGGTGAACTGCCTCATCAGCTGCTGTGTTATATTATGTGATTTTATCTTGCTGTGTTTTTCAGATTTAATATGCTAAACAATAAAATGAAATAATACTCCTTCACACATAAGACTCAGAAATTTACCAAAAACACTTTGTTTCAATTGCAAAACATGAGTAACAGTTTGCACATATAATTTAATGGAAATGAATACCTTGAACAACAAATACAAATAGTTTCATTTTCAGATCAGTACTTCTTTGACCATAGGTAACATTTTTTTTTTTGTTAAGCTTGGTAGATCCTTCTTTTTCATTATAAAATGTGCAAGCAGGTTACAACCACTTAGCCTGGTTAGGTGGTCTCAACTTGCCCGATGGAAACTAATTCTGTTGACCACCTAACTGCATTATAAGCCATACAATAGCAAAAAATATTTAGTCTATCTATGGAAGCTATATAAACATTATTATCATGTCCAAAACTAATATATATATATATATATATATATATATATATATATATATATATATATATATATAATATTATAATATATATATATATATAATACAACTGCAAACTAGAAAGTAAAAGCTATCCACATATAAAATTAATAAAAAAAAGACTACGACTTCATCCTTCTAGTCCTCCTATTTGGCAAATGCCAAGGTAATCGGGGCTAGGTCTTTCGCACTGGAACCGGGCAGCTCATTTGGCAAGAACATGCATAGGAAGTGTTTCTCGATACAGCCCAGGCGGCCATCCTAGTTCTGCAATTGGAATTGCAGCTTTTGAAAATCCTGCTTATAGTATGGAAAATATTTAATGGTAGTCATCCAGATTTGTTCCATCACCTTGCTTAGGAGGCATTTTAGCAGCCAATACAGGTATAGAGTTTGTTTGTATTGCGTCTCTCTAACGCGAGTGTGTCCCAGATCAGGAACCCAGACCTTCCAATCTTCCACATCCACTGCCCCCATGCTCGCATGTCTATTGACATCCTTATCCCACTCAACGATGAGCTGTTGAATCTCCTCTCTGGTGCTAGCTGCATATACAACCGCCGCTTCTTGGATCAAGCTGGCCACTGGTTTTTGCCCATGACATTTTCTAGCGATGCTTGACTTGGCCTCGACCTCGCTCTCCCACAATCTCTTGCCTTTGTCCTTGCCTTTCATTTCTCTAGCCATTGTTGTAATGTCCCGGGGCCTTCTATCTTACTGTTGTAATTGGCAAGCTTCAATGCTCTCTTCTTCCAAGGGGAGTTACCTGTTATGGAAAAAAGCAACTAAGAATTCCAAGCCATTATTTTCATAATCTCTGTCATCCAATAGTTCTACTCATTCAACATTTCTTCCCCCCATGCATCTTGTTCAAAGCCCCCAAGCGCGAGGAACCCCCACTCAAGATGCCTTGGATACCCCTACATGCCCCTTGCCCTATGCCTACAATGGCTGTGGTTTCATTCTCGAATTGCATGGCCACCTACAAGCCCAGTAGCCCAGAAGCCTAGTCTATAGGAGTCACACTCTTTCTCCCCCATGCCCCTTGTTGGTTGACCTCATCCCGTATCCTCCTCACTTCGTCTTAGCAATTCTTAATGCTACTCATCTCAGCCTCCCAACTTTTGAGCCCCTTCCTCCACCAGGTATCCCTCCCATACCTTACGAACCATCCCTCGTTCCAACTGCCAGACGAGGCCTGCCTGACCAGCTTTCCCAACATGTCAATTCCCCAATTTTGGAGGACCCATGCCCCCAACTTCCTCCCCCCTACTAACTCCCCTCTGGGGCTTGGCGTCTGCCCTCATGGCGCCCGTCTTCCTCAATGCCCTAGCCTTTGTGACTCATTCTGGGACCCAAACTGGACTTAACGGTAATGCAATTGCTGCTACCTTACCCTTTCCCCTTAGGTTTTCCATGTAGACGAGCAGACAAGTTCGCTCAACCAGAAGCCTTCCCTCCCCATCCCTATAATCCCCATGTGCGAGAGGAGAATACCAAAGCGGAGCAATACCCCAACAGACCCCATGCATGAGAGTGCAATACCAAGGTGGAGTAATGTCCCTACATAGCTTATGTAGCTACAATGAATCCCGCCATCCTCCACCTCCAACCTATTCCCTCCACCTCAAATACCCTCTCTCCCTAGCCCCTTGCCCTCATGCAATCCAAATTCAAGAAACCAAGCGCAGGGAAGCATAATGGAGTACATGCAGAGAACATACCCATTAACCAATGCTTGGGATTGTTGTATCTCTTCGTTTTCCTAAAACACTGTACCACTTTGTTGTTATCTCCACTGCGTGATCTCCCTCCTCTCTACTAACCCCCATTGTTGTCAACCAACTCTGATGCATGCAAATGCCACATTCCTTCAGCCATCTTGTCTTAACCATGCGTACAACCACCATGCCCTGCGCTTCGAGTGTGTGGGAGGTGGTGGCACTTCCTTCAGACGTTCTTGTCATGATGACCTTCTTAATGGGTCTGTCAGCCACCTCTCATCTCGATCGAGGGTCTGAGTGCCTTGGCCACTCTTTCTTTGGTCTTGTTCCAAGATCTCCTTCAAGGGTCAAAACTTATCATCTTTTGGTTGGTTCATCCAAGCTTGCTCAGGAGGTGCACTTTGATGATTGTAGCCCCAATTCGATAGGAAATCTGCCACTTTATTTCCATCCCTCCTGACATGATTTGTCATTATATAGTTGAAGTTGCTAATAAGGGTTCCTATCTCTTGGATTAGCCTTGCTATTCTCCAACTATGGCTGAGCTTTTCCCATTTGGTTCCTTGGTTTAATTTTTTTTACCATGTTGATTACAAGCCTTGAATCCCCTTCCACTACAATACTCATGTAGCCCATTTTGGTTGCAATTTGGAGGCCTTGACTTACAGTTGAAAATTATGCTTCATTGTTACTAGAAAACCCATAGTGATCAACATAGATGAGCTTGGTGTTGCTTCTGAAGTCTCGAAAAAGTCCTTCGAGGCCTGGTGGTCCTGGGTTTCCTTTCGATGCTCCATCGAAGCTTAACTTCACAAATCCTTCCAGAGGGGTTGTAAAATAGTTAAGGAAAATAACTCCTCTCGCTGTTACCTTCCAGGAGGCCTGATTTACCATGGTCGGAACTATGTTTATTTTATGCATAATTCTAGCCTTGTGGGGTGGGACCTGCCAGCCCTCCGAATACCACTTCTCTGCTAGAATTGTTTCCCTAATGTTCTGTATGATCCCTTCCCACACTACCTCTTGAGGGAGAAGTTGATCCTTAAAGATTCAATGATTCCTTTCTTTCTAGATGGCCCATGGAGTGAGTCCCAGTGCGAGGATACATGCCCTATTTATGAATGGGCTGGAGAAAAGGCCTATTCTCCAGAGGAGGATTGTTTCTCAAATGTTATCCCTATCCCGATCCATTCTTCTGAATAGGTCCTCCATCTATCTCCATTTTTGTTCAACATATGGACAAGCGTTAAGGACATGTTCAAGGTCCTCGCTATTTGTATTACAAATATTACATAACAACGGCCCAAAGAATTCCATTTTTTGGAGTTGATCCCATGTAAGAATGCAACCTCTATAGACAAGCCAAAGGAAGTATGCCACCTTCAGCCACCAACCTCTGCCCCATATATTTTTCCAAATTAGGTTCTACCCTTCTACAACTCAGCCTGCTCTTAGTCCATACATTTCTTTTATTGTGAATGTCCCTTTGGTAGTATATCCCCATAGGAGGATGTCTGGTCCATTTAGGATAGTTAGTTTCCTTAAGTCTATCTCTTTCTCTAGCTACTTCCATTGATTTTATTCCAGGGCCTATGGCCAATCTATCTTCTCCCTCCATCTCCTCCAACCTTTTCGCACTTGGTCTGGTTTACATAATTGTTCCACTATATAAAAATTCCTCCCATTTGTGTATAGCAGGAGGTCTCTCAGGTCTTGTATGTTCTGAAGTTTTTCTCTTTGTTTCCATGAATCTTGCCAAAACAAGGTTATTTTTCCATTCCTAATTTCCTAGAAGAAGTTTTATTGAACAAGGTCTCTGTTTTGGGTCGCTAAATTCCATATGGTCGACCCTTTGAGGGGATCCCTGTATCTTAGGACATCTTCTGTTCTTACAGGCATATTATATTTTATTGTCCATATTTGTTTCCATAGATCTGACCCACCACTCATCCAACACCACCATAATTTTGCCCCCATAACTTGATTTAGGATATAAGGGTCCCTCAAGCCCAGGCCTCCATCCATCTTATGATTTAATGTGAGGTTGAATGCCTCATGGCATGTGCACATGTAAATTTAGATTATCTCAATAAAAGGTTGTGAATTTTCCATTGCAAAAAATTAGAACGATTTTGTTTCATATTGTGTAAACATATTTTTGTGATATAAGGAGGGTGTAGAATACCATATATTTGATACATTTGTGTTATAAATCAATTAACTCTGTTACGAACACCTTGACCCTATAATCAAATTCCCGTGATAAAATAAACATGTACACAATCCGTGCCCAAGATAAATCAACCATATACTAATTTTTATACCTATCCCACTCCACCATACACTACCACACTCCTAATTTAGGTGCTAGCCACTCCTGCTTCAATGCATAATCACAACAATTCGTGATTATGATGACAATTTAAGTACATATGTCTGTAATTTCCATGGTGGGATGTATGAATTTTCATCCCCAAAGTGCCTGTCAATGATTATAACCTTAAATGTGCTAACATTGGTCTAACTCTTAATCTCAAAATGATGCGACAGATGAAAATTTACAATTTTTGTCATCATCGCTTCACACAATCTCATGAATGACCCTTTCTAAATATTATATGCATTAATTTATGAAAGGCTATCCCTTCTACCTATCTTATGATTGATTGTGACAACAAGTGAATAAATGACAATTGATGGATCTTTGTTGACAATCTCCCCTACTTATATATTGTACTTTATTCAATTTTTCTCACAACCAATCATAAGCTAGGCAGAGGGGATGGTCTGACAAAAATTCATGCATATAATCTGTAGAAGGGGTCATCTATGAGACAGTGTGGAGTGATGATGACAGACTAACGATAGCTCATTCAAGGTTATAATCATTGATGGGCACTGTGCGAAGGACAATTCATACATCCCATCATGGACATTACACTCATGTGTACTTAAACTTTCATCATAATCAAAAACTGTTACGAATTAACAACTAATATATGTTATAATTTTGTTAGACTAATATAAATTAGAAAATGCAAAAAATATCTAGATTATTTACAATAAATATAGCATAAATTAATATAGCAGTCATTCCAATAGTGTTGACTAGTCATATTGAGACTAATATTGATGCTTCATGAGATGGTGTATCAACTTGTCTCATGCTTTATCCCAATAATCACTGAATGTCATAATATTGCTCCGAGGTTCTATTCAAATTCTGGCAATCTATAAGACTTGTAGCCTTCCACTATTTGCACAACTCTCTAGCTTCAAGTGGTACACTAAGTCTAGGTTAATTAGCATACGCTTAGTGAATGTAGTTTATTGTCCTCGATTTATATTAAGAAGATATTGCAAACATTCCATCATAGGTATGGGATCCTATAGGTTATTCATATTCTCTATTTTCTTAGTTTGATTGATCTAAGAAGTCTCATGCTCATAACACACACACATACACATATGCCAATATTTATCCAATATTAATCATTAATATCTATGCAAAGAGCATAGCTCTCGACTTCTATACTCATGTTAATACTTCAGATCTTACATATGTATGTGGAAGACTGATTTGTCCTATTCAAGCACAGTGACTATAGTTTTAGGACTAGGTTTGATCTTTTAACAATTCGTTTCAAAATTAATTCGGAACCCCTGTTCAGAAATTTAATTTTAGTCTTTAATTATGATCACTATTTGTTTCTGGATTTTGGAAATGGTGCAACAATTCAAATGCCTAATTTTGAAAACAATGCTCATGTATGCCATTTGGATGAGACCTAATCTATTCAAGGATAAATGTGCAATTATTAATTTTCCAATACTATTAAATTTCTCATTTTAAGCATCTAAAAACATCATCGACTACACTCTTCCCTAATTATTTTATACAAACCCCTCTTATCTATTCCCCTAAACCCCTAAGTATTTTGTGTCTATGATTATTGAATGAATGAACAAATGTTATATGTTAATGAATAATTTTTATGTCTCTTTATGTACATGGCGTTTCATATTATGTAAATATATATTTTTATGATAAAATTTATTGAGATGAAATATTTTGTGGATTTATGAATTAATGAATGAATGTTTTCTATTTGTATTTTTATGTATCTTAATGTCTTGATTTCAACTATTTCCTATACAGTAGATAATTGGGTACTGGGGAATTGAGAGTGATGTGAGAGGGGGGGGTGTATAAGATCTTCCACCTTCACATGGTTGGCCTTGTTTAGTAGAGAATAAATTATGATTTGGATAAGCTTGGAATAAAACACCCTCAATCCAACATAGCAACAACAAAGTCAATGTTGACTTCATTGCTGCTTCATTGAGTCGAGGGAGGTTTTCGAGCAAGATTAAACTACTCCAGCAATTCATTCTCGAAACCAAGAGGAGCTCATTCAGGTATTCATGTTGTCTATATTAGAATATCCATATTAGAACAATTTTGTTCATATTGTCCACATTAGAATCTCAATATTTCCTTTGTTGTCGTCTTCTTGGAAAATACCATGTTCAACCATTGTAGCATCTCCATTATACATTAGTGATTCATGTTTAAAAATAAAAATGACAAACATTAGAAAAACCTAGAAGTGATCTTCAAAAATTAGAAAAGGAAATAATTACTACAATATCAAAATGGAAAATTACAATTTTGTAGATACTTCTCAAACAAAGTGTCAATATTGATCAAGACAGCCAATATTGCCTCTCGTCTTCACCAGTAGCATTTGGGGCATCTATGAATTCCAAAAATACTCCTGCATAGATGCCATAGATGTTACTCATGAAGATGGGAGGCAATATTGGTTTTCTTAACCAACATTGACGCTCTGTATGAGAAGTATCTACAAAATTAAACTTTTATGTTTTGATATTGTGGTAATTGTTTCCTTTTTTAAATTACAGCGTTGATAAGTGCACGAGGCAAAGACAACTCTAATACTATCTTTGTTAATGAATAATAACAAAAAAGATCAATTCAACATTTCTTTTTTGTTACATATGATGATCCACCCCTCTTGTGGCAACCTCGACAACGTCATGGGTACATGAAAAAGCCATCAAAAATAAAGAAAAAGAAAAAAATAATTATAATAGTTATATCATTAGAAACATCACGTACCATATTATGAAAACATATTTTTGATGACAATTTTTTTCTAGATGAAGTATTTTGTGTCTATAATTAATGAATGAATAAATGAATGTTATATGTTAATGACTAATTGTTATATGTCTCGTTATGTACATGGAGTTATTTCATATTATGTGAACATATTTTTTATGATAAATTTTATTGAGATGAAATATTTGTGGATTTACGAATGAATGGATGAATGTTTTCTATTCGTTTTTTTATGTATCTTAATGTCTTGCTTTCAACTATTTCCTATATATTATATAGATTGGGTATTGGGAAATTGAGGGTGATATGGGGGGGGAGGGGCCATGAGAGCTTCCACCTTCACGTGGCTGGCTCTATTCAGTAGAGAATAAATTAGGATTTGGATAATATTGGAGAAAAACATCCTTAATCCAACAAAGCAACAACAAAGTCAATTTTGACTTCGCTACTGCTTCATCGAGTGGACGGAGGTTTACTCCAAGATTAAACTACTCCAACAATTTACTCTCGAAACCAAGAGGAGCTCATTCAGGTATTCATGTATGCAAGTCTTTTTAATTATTATTTATTTATGCAATTAAATTTAATATTTGGTCGTTTTTCCGTGTTTGCTTTGCATCCCTTGGGCTCGGCTCTGTCCTGCCCGATCTGGGCGTGGAGCTCTGCTCTTCGGAGAGATCTTCGGTGTGCAGGGCGTTTAGGATTGAAGAGGTTCAGGCTTCGTTTTGCAATCGCGCTTCGACAGCTCTGGGGGCCGATCTGAGTTGGTGCATGGGGCCCCTGCTTTAACCCCCGCCCCCCAACCCCTAGACCATGGAAAATGGAGGCGATCCCCTTCCGCCTTCAAATCTAGATGCATTTTGTGCCCTTGTTGCTGCAGCTGATAAGCGGCCGATCTCGCTCTTGCAACAAAAGTTCGTAAAAAAGTTGGACAACATCCCTACGGTGTCTTTACCGGTAGATGATGCGTGTAGAACAGCACTAAACCTAGCCGAAAGGGGCCTCATTGGTCAGTTCACAGGGCTATGGCCATCCCCGAAGGCGGTAGATGAATGGGTCAATCGAAACAGGATCCCGCTGGTTAAGGAAGGAATAAAAAGCCATTTTGTAGGCAAAGGGTTCTTCGTCTTCGTGTTTGACAGTGGGGAAGACCGAAGCTTGATCTTCAGAAACAGACCTTATTTCATGGATCCTCGAGGGTTATATTTGAACAAATGGTCTCCAGATTTTGATCCTGCTCAAGATGTGCCCACAACCGTTCCTGTTTGGGTGCGCCTCCCGCACCTTCCTCTCCACTGTTGGAGTCAGAGCTCGCTGAAATCCATTGGCAATGCCCTAGGCAGGTATATTGATCAGGCCCCGAGGAAAGATCAGTTCTCCTACGCTCGCATCTGTGTGGAAGTCGATCTGGAGGTCGGGCTCCCTGAAGCCATCAAACTCTCAGTGGCAGACTGGTCGCATATTCAAGAACTAGATTACGAACAACTGCCCTTTAAATGTCGACATTGCCACGAATATGGGCACTTTGCAAGATATTGCAAAAAAAAATGAGGAAACAGCAGAAAAAGAAAAAGGCGAGCAGTGGAAGCAAGCAAAGAGAACAACAAGTAGCAGGCAGAACAACAAAAACAAAGCAAAAGAGACAGGGAACAAATCAGGGCAAGAAGACGCAAGTAATCAAAACAATGGAAGCAGGGAAGCTAACAACATTGCAAGAGATAAAAACCCCTTCGAATCTCTTACACCATCGGCAGATCCTTCAGAGGCCGAGCAGGAAGATCCACCACATATGAATAATGCAGACATTCAAGAGCCAGGTAACATCCCAAATCTGAATTCTAGCAATATCCCTTCTCCTTCTTATGCTGACATCATAAAACAAAAGAAGAAGAATCTAGAAAACACGGGCTCATCTGATGAGGAAACATTTGAAAGGCCATCAAAAAAAGTGGGAAGAAGAACAAACAAGTAAACTAGGGAAGAAGAATCAGAACGGCAGAAAACCCTAGGCAGTCAAACTACCATTGAAATGACCATCGGGAGAAATACAAGACCAAGGGCGTCCAAGGGAGGAGGCCCCACCCCATCAAGTGGTAAATGATGCAGCTGGTCTCTTGGAACTGTAGGGGACTGGGTAATCCCAATAAGGCAGAGGCTATCAAAGACTTATTGAAGATGGAAACCGCGGACATCCTTATGCTCCAAGAGACTAAAATAGAAGGGGAAGCCCTTCTAAACACTAGCATTATGAAATGGAAATATGATTCAGGAAAGGCTATCAGTGCAAGGGGCTCGGCCGGAGGAATAGGCACATTTTGGTCAAAAAACTCCCTCTCATTAGAACGATTCTCTGAGACCCAACATTGGATCTTCACAGAACTGCGCCACACTGTAAGCAATCTCTCCCTTGCTCTGTTTAACTTGTATGTCCCTGTTCATTATGAAGAAAAGAGAGAGTGTTGGAGGACACTCTTGGATTATATAGAGCAGATCAACCCCTCAAATATAGTCATAGGCGGTGATCTGAATATAATTCTAGATTCCAAAGAAAAAAGAGGAGGGATTTACTATAGGGATCCTTTCATCAATACAGTGGGAAATCTGATTCTATAGTGGGACTTAGTTGACTTCAAACCCGTGAAAGGCAAATACACCTGGTCTAACAATAGAACAGGAGAAAATCAAATCTCTACTAGGTTGGACAGATTTCTCATCAGGAGCTCATTAATGATGGCCAACATAATAGTTTTTTCCAAGATCCTTCCAAAGCTCACATCGGACCATAAGCCAATCCTTTTATGCATAAAAGAAGAAGAAGATCTTGGTCCCCTCCCATTTCGTTTCAACCCTCTCTGGGCAGGTAAAGAAGGGTTCTTTGAAACAGTTCAAACAACATGGAGGATAGAAGTTCTCGGATCCCCAAGCTATGTGTGGGAACAAAAAATAAAAAACACAAAAAAAGCTCTTAAAGATTGGATAAAGAAATCTATGCAAACCCCCACTAGGTAGAGGAAGGAAGCAGTTCTTCAGTTGGAAAGAATACAATTCGAAATGGAGGAGAAATATCCCTCTCCCATAGACTTAGCCAATGAAAAATCTGCCCAAAGGAATGCATACTGCTCTTTTAGAACTGAAGAAGATCATTGGCGCCTAAAGTCTCGAAGCCTGTGGCTCAAATCTGGGGACAGAAACACCACATACTTCCATAGACAGTGCAGGGCTCGCCTTTCACGCAATCATATAGCAGAAATTACCAGCACTAGTGGTCAGGTGTATAAAGGATTTTCTCAAATCAAAGAAGCAGTTGTTAACCATTTTCAGAATCTCCTGAGTGCGGAAAGAAATGGGAATGAGGAGGATGCAGAAGAGTTTCTCACAACCATTCCAAACCTTGTCAGCAAGGAACATAATGATTCTCTGTTGAGCCCAGTCACGGAAGAAGAGATAACTAATATAGTCTGGTCCATGGAACCAGACAAAGCTCCAGGACCCGATGGATTCTTAGTTCATTTTTATAGAATTTGTTGGGAGATAATAAAAAATGATCTCTTCAGAATGATAAGAGGAATCCTGAGGAAGGCAAAAGTGGGTGGAGGAATAAACTCCACCTTCCTCGCTTTAATCCCCAAGGAAACAAACCCAGGCTCCTTCGACAGATACATGCCGATCTCACTCTGCAATTCATCCTACAAGATCGTGGCCAAACTGCTGGCTAACAGAATTAAGCCCCTTCTCCAAAAGCTTATCTCTCCGGCCCAAGGTGGATTTGTGAAAGGCAGACAAATCCGAGACAATGTCATTCATATCCAAGAAGCCCTCCATTCCAGTCAAACTTGGAAAGAACAAAGTATGATTATCAAATTAGATATGTGTAATGCTTTTGATCGGGTTAATCGTTCTTTCCTGTTCAGGGTTCTTGCAGAAGATAATCTGTGCAGAAGAAACATTGATGGTCCTCATCGATGTGCGCTCTGCAAAAATGCATTAGAAACCTCAGTACTCATGTTCATCGAATGTGAGTATGCACAGAAAGCCTGGACTAGCTTCTTGACAGGGCTGAATGTGAGACCCACAGCACATTGTACGATCACAGACATGTTCTCTTCTTGGAAAGCTCGATACCCCTACAACATCATTGATAAATCTCTTTGGCATAAGGTGTGGACTGTAGCTCCAAAATAGTCTGCTGGAAGTTGTGGCTTTCCCGGCACGAAACTGTTTTCAACCATAAAGAAATCACTGCAAAAATTGTAGCGGAGCAGGCCAAGAAACTCCTAATAGAAACTCTGAGACAATCCAATGTCAAAGATAGCTCCCTTCGAAATGAAGAAAGGGCATGGCTAGATGGCTTCTCCCCCACGCCGAAACCTTCAGCAATCATTCGCCCAATTCATAAGGAAAATTGGAAGATTAGGGACACCTTGGATAGTTTCCATAAGTGGTGGAAAACACAAGGAAAATGCACTATCTTCTTTGACGGAGCCTCGAAAGGCAATCCAGGCAGGTCAGGAGCAGGGGGGGTCATCTACCTCCAGAATGGGAGAAAAGAGGACTTCAGCTGGGGACTTGGGCTTAAAACCAACAATCAGGCAGAAGATCTCAGTCTTTTAAAAGCTTGTCAACTGGCCAGAAAAGGAAACCCAAAGGAAATCATAGTTTTTGGAGACTCAGAATTGCTGATAAAATCTCTAATAAACAAGAAAGGGCTCAAGGATCCAGCACTAAACAAGCAGCTAACAAGAGTGAACAGACTCATGAAGGACTTTTCCTCAGTACAACTCTTCCATATCCTCAGAGAATTAAACACAGAAGCAGACAGACTGGCAAACACAGGATGTACTCTCGAAAAGAGCATGATCAGCATAAATGCAGGGGCACCGAATATGGCAACTATCCCCTAAAAGGGCAAGGCGGACTTGTAAAATCAGAGAAATGTATTGTATGAAACAGTGAATTGTAATGCTTGATCTGGCTTCGGCCACCCATAATTAAAATACCCGTTTCAGTTAAAAAAATAAAATAAATTAATATTTGGTCAAATTTAATCTAAGTTTGCCTCACTGGTCTCATGAATATGTGTAGGACAACTAGTTTCAATTTGGATGTTGA
The DNA here is from genome assembly GCA_000404065.3 of Pinus taeda. Taxonomy (NCBI): domain Eukaryota; kingdom Viridiplantae; phylum Streptophyta; class Pinopsida; order Pinales; family Pinaceae; genus Pinus; species Pinus taeda. The sequence goes on along the minus strand of APFE030793850.1, from coordinate 3,376 downwards.
AGTGGAATAACTATCTGAAGCAAATAGCTCAAAATGGTAAGGGTTTAGGTGAGACAACAATTTTTTATTTTATTTTTTTTTCAAAATGGTAAGGGTTTAGGTGAGACAACAATTTATTTATTTTATTTTTTTCAAAATGGTAAGGGTTTAGGTGAGACAACAATTTATTTATTTTTTTGTGTTGTATGTCTTGGACAAGTGGGAGTTACATAAAGTTTTATAAGAAATAACAAACATTTCCATGAAAAAAATTCATGTGGTATTTGTATTTCTTTGACAATTCTGTTTTTATCTGAGTGAAAGACCATAAACTATCATTTTTCATGCAGGGCGGTAGGAGAAACTCTTACTCTATTAATTGGGCATAAGGCACTAGTATGATTTTTCTTCTATTTTATTATTATTTATCGCAACTAACTTCCCCTCCTTCATTTGTTTTGCAGGTACTTTCATTCATATATCTACATTTGAAAGATTAACTATGGTTGGAGTCATATACATGAAAAAAATCATTGAAGTACAGATCAATTTTATCCCACCAAGAGCTTGGCTACCAGGTGCGTGATTTAGTTTTGCATTGCATTTGATTCCAACCAATTTTTTATTTCTACATTGTAAATCTTCGAAGATCATAAATGTTGAGCTAAACTAGGGAAAACAGAATTAAGGTTTCTTTTATAATGTTTTCTCTTGTTATATTGATAACTCATGTGATATAATGTTAGTTCATCATCATCATTATTATTTTGTGTTCATCATCTAGACAATGCCAATAAAGAAAATCACAATGCAAACAAGAACATGAGAAATAGGTTCGAGGCCAGGGAAAAACCTCTCCACAGTTGAAAAACCCAAAAAAATCTCTTCTTATAGAAATTCAAGGAAGACTTCCAAGACCTTTGATTGATACAAATCACCTAGTGATAGGCTAACCACCCAAATAACAATGCTTCTATATAAATCTCAGTGTGTTTCTCTTTTCCAACTCGAAATCTGCAAAAAAAAACAAAAACAAAAATAAAAATAAAACAAAACAAGCAAAAAAGCAAACAAGCAAAAAAAAAAAAACAAACAAACGAACAAACTTTCTTCCCATACGTGCGAACTTTCCAAACAAAGAATTGATGCACAAGCCAAACATATAGACCTTCTTTATTTCCTCTCTATCCTTCACTTCTTTCTCTCTCTTAATTTTCCTCAAACTTCCTGAAGAGGTTTAATTGCTTGTGTGACTGAAATGAGGTCCAATACCTCTCCTTTGTTGAGAAATTTAGGCCATTGTGCGAGTTAGATTCTTCAATTTGATTTCTCTTATCTTGACATTTACTTGTGTAATTATATGTTGATTATGTTAGTGTTCCTTTCATCAAATAAATGGAAACATGAAGATCAGAAAGACAAGAACACAAGATGTAAGCACACAGCCAGGGAAAAACCCCTATGAATGAGAAAACCCAACTAACTCTTTCTCTAGTAGATTAAATCAGGTTTAGAAAAGCTTGACCCTTTGACTAAATAAATAGAATTTCTCCAACCACCATACTAGTTCCTCTTGCATTTGTCTCCGCAATCATGGTTCTTGGCTCCTTCTGTTTCAACTTTAAAATTTCAACCCTCCTTCTGCAATAGTATTGACCCTCCTACTTTAGAAATCGGCCTTCCTGATTCATAAATATTGACCTTCCTTCTACAATAGTCTTAGCCCTTTCTGTAATCATCTATGTAAAAAGGAACTCCAGCCTCCCTGTAATTGTTTCCGCAATTCACATTTTCAATTTCTCGACTTCCTCTCCATTTCTCGGTCCTAAAATGTTTTCTCTTACTTCTTGAACAAATTCTTCACTTCTCTCTTTCAAAAGGTGAAATAGTAGGATACTCGGATGCGGGTGCATTAATGGTTTATTAATGACGGCTCATCGTTATGGAGGCAGCTGGTACAGCAGGTGGCAGCAATGCGCACCTTCCCAAGCCTTCCTGCAGATGTAAGTGATGTATAATATATGCAAGTAGATCACTCCTCACGCGAAATTGATTATGCAAAGGGCTCGAGAAATTTCACCAGGTTTGGTTTTAATGGCGGCCTCGGCTACTCCTATTGATATATACCTGTCAAGCGGAATGAGTTATATTTGCGGACAAATCCAACCTTCCTAGGAGTCTAAGACTCTCTAATGACAAACAAACCAAACAAGAGCTATCCTTCTCTAGATACACATCATTCTACGAGAATTCAAATGTTTTTCGATCTTACCTTAGGTCCCACGCTTGTTGTAGCAGTCCAGCCTTGCTGATCCAGATGAGCTCCTCCTTCACTTTCAGACCTGCATACACTAACAAAGCAAACGATTACATAGCATCTGAATATTCATCATAAAACAAAGCATATCTATCATATTGACCAAGGAATACATGAAATAATTCATTAACAAATCATTGAGAAGAATGGACTTATTTGTATTAAATAATCAAAGGAACCATTACAACCTGAGCCTTGGTGTTGTGCAAGCTCCTCCCAGGGTCCAGCAAGAGATTTCCTCTACTTTGACAAGCTCACCACTCCCACTATGGCAACAAGGAAGGATAGTGATCTCTCCTCACAAGTCAACAAATGGAAGTCCTAATTCCAGCAGCATTTACCCTTTAGAATGTTCAGCTTTCAACCTCCCCTCTTTTGGCCCAATGCCTGTATTTATAGTATTCTAGAGGAGGTTATTCAGTTCCAACATCAATGGGATACTCCCTCTTTTGGATGGGTTAGCTCCTCTCTTGATGGGATAAGCTCCTCTATCATAGGGGTGCATGAACCATTTGGAGGCGCTCAATACACGTCAAAAACTCTTCTAGAAAGCTCTAGAAGTGACCACAAGTAACTTTTTAAAGATGAAACTTGCGCCTTTTGACCTTTACAGGGGTACGCACCCTAGCTTTAGTATACAGAGCGTATTACTACGCAGGTCTAATGTATTGGGAGTGCGTACACGCAGGCAAGGTAGAGAGAACCTGCGTACCCAGAGATAAACATGTTTTCAAGTGACTTTCTCTCTCTTTGAAGTTTTGACATGAAGAGCAGAGGTATGGGGCTTGACAAAGAGGACAATGTGGCTATTGATGAGGCCACATAAACTGCAGATAGTCAAGGTGACAAAATTCAGTGTCACAGATTGCCCCCTAAAGTACGAAGCCTGTAATAGATAAGGGTGTTAAGTCATATAAGAAGGGTGAAGTGCTTTATCATTTCGAGGATCATCTTGTGGATAGCCCGTTTGGAACCTGCAATTTTCAACACAAAATACATGTAAAATATCATATCATACTGAGGTAGGCATTCCCATACTCAGATCAAAAACTTTAACTATTGGACTAACTATTCTGGTAC
>APFE030793847.1:0-81462 GCA_000404065.3 Pinus taeda | reverse complement strand
TGCCCCCTCGAAGAGGCTAAATTCTAAGGCGTTGATCTATCTTTTCTATCTTTTCTTGAGCTGGTTTCATAACATTGAGCTGGTTTTCACCCACATTGGGTTTCCACCTTATATCTTGTGTTCTTGTGTGTGGTTGTCTTTCTGCTCTGTTTTACTATCTCTGGTTACTGGTTATTTGATTATGCAACACAGATTAACAATCATCTTCAAGATAAATAAAATTAAAAGTTAGCTTTGTATACGCGAGTTTCCTTCTGCATGGTTGCGTATATAGGTGGGTTTATCTATATGAAGTAGTGTATATCATTTGTTTTGAAAAAGGAATATTTGACTTAATAATACTGATTCACCCCCCCCTCAGTATTATTTCCAACAATGTTTTGGTGTAAGGAGGAGCACTGAAGTTGAAGATGAAGGTGGATCTATAGTTGTAGATCTACATGCAGACAAACATTTTGTTGAATCCCACTGTGCTCAGCCACAAGTGGATGATGTTTGTGAAGAAGTCGCAGAAGAAAGAGAGAAGGAGCAAGTATATGCTTGTGAACCCCACTGTGCACAACCATAAGTGGATGAAAATTTGGTGATTCTAGCAACAAAGCTTGCCAATGAAATTATGATGAATCCAGCAACAGAGCTTACTAACGAAAATTTGATGAATCCAACAACAAAGCTTGCTAATGACAATTTGGTGAATCCAGCAACAAAGCTTGTTGATGAAAGTTTGGTGAATCCAACAACAGAGCTTGTTGAGGACAATGAAGCTACCATTGGAGCAGTCGATACTATGGTGAATTCAACAAATAATATTTCTGATGTAAAATTTGATGAAGAATTGTTGGATAATGATGAATGGTTGCAGGTGATGCAACAAAAACATCATATAGACACGATGGTATTCAGTGAGAAAATCCCACTTGAATCAGTGGAAGACAACATGTCTGTAGCAGCACAGGTTAGTAAAGAAGTCGAAGAGACAAGGACAAAAATAGAGGAAGAGGAAAACAAGGAAGCCCACAAAGAGAAAACAGAGATAGAAAAAGAGGTAGGGAAAGAAGTGCAACAGGAGAAAGCTCTCATTACTGAGAAAAAGGAACAGAACCAATGTGGTTCTGCAAATATTTTTAATTCTAAAATTGATTTCCAGTGTGCAGGTACACATAACAATTATGAATACAGTTAAATTCCCTTGACGCATGGCTTGCAACACCATGTCTAGATGAGGTCTACATAGAAGCTGTAGAAATGAATGTTCAAGATAACATGCATGATGAATATATTAATGAAATTTTTAGGTATTGGAGTCCTGAAGAAATATTATTTTATTATAATCTTATGTTGCAGTAGATTGATGATGAAAAGAACACTACAGAAGATAATATGTGGCGACAACCCAAATACAAGTCGTTTTTTAAGAAGTCTAGCACATGTTTAGACAACCTGGAAGAATGGAAGACCTGCACCAGTAAATGAAGGAACTGAGGTTTGAAGGTTACAACAAGAAGAAAGCGGTAAAACAATTTAGAGGCTACAGGATCTGGAAAAAGAGAAGAAGAAAAGTTGAAGTCAATTTTTAAATTGTAAACCTAGTTGAGACATAGACCAACTAGTATCTTAATTGAATTTTTTATGTGGTTGTAATTAAGGGGGAGTGTTGGAGAATCTAACCCCAACCACCTATTAGGTGTCAAAATTGTCCCTCCAATTGTCCTAGCTCAGTTTGACTGAGTTCAGCTTAAGTTGAGTTTAACTCCAGTCATTTATTACTAATGCTTCCAATGTAATCTTATTTAAGTGATTTGTAATACTGAGAAGAGCAAGTCCTCTGCTTCATAGTTTTGTTCCCTTCAATTTTTGTCAGAAAATACAAATGAATTGTCTTTGAAATAGAGTAGGAACTCAATCCACAATCTCCATGGACTTGCTTGGGAGCTTCTTGAAACTACAAATGATTTGTCTTTCAAATGGAGTAGGAATTGAATCCACAATCTCAAATTGCAAAATTGTGTAGGTGTATGGATTACTATGCCATGTGTCGTGATGGAGCGGGTGTTATATGTATATGCATGTTTGTAAGTCTTTGCTAGAGCTGACATACTTATACTATATTACATTATGCTTACACATTTTCTCTATGGAACTAAAATTTAAAAATGTTTATATTTAATGTCTAATATCTAATGTCTACACATTTTCCCTATATTGGGTTTTACAGCGCCTCTAGGTGTAATTGAATGATTGAAGTGGAATTGTTTTCAAAGTGGATAAGATTTAACATATTTTCATTATTTATGGATAGTGAATGTAGCAGTTCTTAATCATTGTAGCATAAAGCGATGGAGACAACGTCATGGTTCAAGGAGAGAGAGTTTGGATTCAACATTGTCTGTGTCTTTTCTGACACCTTTTTGGGAAAGAAATTAAGTTATCAAGCCACTGCAATTGAGCCAACAAATGAACTAGTAACTAATGGCACGAAGTAGGTTGAGGCATTTGGTCTAGATAGGGAAAATGATGGGACCATTTCTCTTACTAATGTAGTTGATAACTTGGATGATTTCCTGCATTATGTTTCAAGACATGGTACATAGGAATTCCCTTCAACTAAAGTGTTTTGTAGGATTATGGTAGTTGAGGTCACTTTCCTCTATCGTCACGGCTAAACCTAATCCCTCAATTTTGTGATCTAGCGAAGCCATTCCATCACATTCTAGGGTCAATGCTTCTTATGGCAATGATGGTAAGTATTTTGTTTTGACATATGATATTAGGGTTCCAACTATGGCAACAACCCCTTGCCACGGGAGTCCATTTCCAAAGGATTTTTCTCTTCAAAATTTTAAAATGAAATTGCACCTCCTACACTCTTGCAATTTCTAGTCTTTTTCAGGTCTCTTTTGGGCAAGTTTGTTTGTGTCTCGTTGAAAGCAAGCAATTTTGTATTTACACTAGCTATCAAACTCCAAGAAAGGACATGAATCCATTTTGATTGTATATGGCTTCTTCATGAAGGACGAAAACTGTAGGAGGGATATTTACTTAGTTGTTATGGTATTACTCAGGATGATTCAATCCCTTTAGTTGCAAGCATGAATGTTGGTGCCATTAGTCGGGGTGCACCTTCTACTTCAAAGAACAAGTCTTTCAAGGATGCCCTCAAGCCAGGGTATAGCCCTCTAACACATATAGAACTCTCAGGGCATGCTTTTATTATGGATTGGTCGGATGAAACCCTAAAGTCTGGTCTAGTGGAGTCTATCGTTTATTAACCTAACGAATATTTATGAGGCATGCTACATTATTTGTAGGTTCAACACATTTAGGCCTTCGAAAATTGATCTAGTGGGTCAAAATAATGCTCAAAATTGAAAGTGTGTGACAAAGCTCGAAACTTATACGATTGGATAGATCTCAAATATCTAAATCCAAAGCAACTCATTTCACTAAAATTCGATATCAGATGCTCCCAGAAATGTGTTTTGATCGAATTGTCAAACAGGTAAAATTTTGGCAAATGGATAGGTGACTGGGTATTTTTGGGCTAGTGGAAGGCTACCACATGGCCTCATCTGATTGGTCAAAAAGTTTAAAAAATCGATTTGCAGAATTTCTCCAATTTTTCTCTAAGGTCGAATTTTTAAACATGTTTAATTATGACTTGTTTTTTTGTGGCCAATGCATGAAGGCCATAGGGACCAACCAGAGGTGGCCACGTGGCCTCCAAGTGGCACAATTGGAGGTAGAAAAACACCCCTGGGGTTCGAAACTGAGTCCTCAAGCATATCAACCAATTACAACACCATTGTGCCACCATATTACTTGTTTAAACATCATAGAATGGATATATTTAACGTTTATACAATGCACATTTGGTGGAGGGGTCGGGCTAAGCCCTATCCCATTGCCACCCCTGCGCCACAGGACTGTGGGTGGGGGGGCAAAGGTTAGGGCCTAACCCATCCCACGGACACAACCCTCATGGCCCTTATACACAGCCATATGCCATAGCCAAAGAACCGGGAGTGAAAAAAGGAGTCGGGGGCCAGCCACAAGGGACCAGTCTCAAGCCCTATGGGGCCTCATATAACCAAGAGTGTGCATAGAAAAGGGGCCATCCCACGGTCACCTGTACACCATAGAACCAAGGGCCCGTGCCAACAATGGGGCTACAGAGAGCCCATGATCTTTGACCCCCTATGCAGTTGCATGGCGCCATGTGACCAGGAATTTTGGGACTGAGGTCTTAATGGTGCCCTTAACGGTCCTACAAATTCACATGCTGAGTAGTAATTGTGTTAGGTTTAGTGCAATGGTTCCTCATTTGGGGTGCTCAAGCCAAGTTGAGGCCGAATTGGAGGATGTTTAGTGTTAGGACTCCATATTGTCTACTTTTGACCTTGTATTTTGTCATTATGTTACCGTCTTTAGCCCATAAGCTGAAACCCTTGATAACATTTTGACCTAATTATTCCAAAGGTATGAAGTAACTCTTCTCATTGCTATATGTTTAATTATTCAACACATATTCATGTTATCTTTATAATTAATCTTTGGAAGTTGACTAAGTTGCTGACAATTGTCGAAACTGTTCAAAGTCTGCAGAATTATAATTCACAGTTGCCGAAACACTAGAAACAGCAACTGTGCAGTTGCTGCAACACCAGAAATAGCAACTGACTAAAGCGGGTAAAACCTCATTGTGCAATGGTTGAAACAACAATTGTCTAGCGGGAGCAATAACCGTCTGAAGCTGGCAGAACTATACTTTGCAGATGCTGACACAACACGATCAACAACTGTCCAAAACTGGCAAAACACAGTCGCAGATGCTGGAACACCAGGAACAACACGAGAACTTCAAGGGAACAATTGAGATTTACCAAATCGACAACAGTGATGAAACAGCCAAGGGCAGTACGAGGATCTCAAGGAGACGGTTGAGGTTTACCAGCTTTGCAACAGCAAAAGGATCCGATTAACGAAGGATGACAAAGTTACACACTTTTGTAACAGCATGTTGTAACAGGAATTGATTTCCTATTTTTGTACAAAAGGGTCAAACTAAATGAATAATGACAATATATTAGAGAGGGGGAGAGAACCAGTTGTAACAGGAGTATTGTAGTGCAGAGCAAGTCTGAATCCTTATTGTAATTTGACATTTTGGCAGATGAATAAAGCACTGTTCTGAGCATTTTAACTTAGCATCTGTGTTCCGGGGAATCTTGTGAGAGGGACAGGGCCTACCTTCTTCAGAAGATTCACCCATTTATTTTCTGTTAAGTGTATGTGTGATTTCTGTGTATCTCTAGCATTGCTTCTGATATTTTCCTTTTGCTGATACTCTGTTTTCTTAATCGATTGGCGCTGTGAAAGAGTGTGTCACCGGTGATTAGAATTTTCAGTGTGCATTGGAAAATTGGTTATAGGGGCAGGTGATGAACATCCTTACTCTAAGGACAGGGTCCTGGTCCTTTGTTACAAAACAACCATCATTTCTTTCTGCAGATTTGTTACCTTTAGTTAACTGTTTTCATTTCATTTCTGCAATAGATCATAGCTGCTGTAACATAGAGTAAGGGTTTGATAGAAAGTAGATTTGTTTATACTACAACATTTAATGCTTTTAGAATTGAGTGCATACAGTACGAGGTCACCTTTGAAATAAAAGGACTTTCCCAAGTTGACAATTTAATGTGGTACTCGACTGTTTGATTAATAAACGATTCGAGCAGCCAACATTTTGGCGCCGTTGCCGGGGAAGGCGACTAGAGATTTTAAAGGCATTAATGATTTTCCTTTAGAATAACAGGTGCATGAGAGGACACAGGAAAGCTAACTTTACAAGCGGCAAAGGCACAGGAGGAGGAAGAAAAACTTTTATTGACAAGATCATTTCAAAAGCCGAGATATCCGAGAGGACAAGTTCCCGAAGGCCTCAGATCCAACATTCCTCCCAAACAGATCACCAGACGGAGGAAGTACTAGGACCTGAAAGGAAGCTGGAAACACTAGAGCACGTTGAGGAACCAATAGAAGAACCTGAAGAAACAGAAGATACTGAAGATAGAGTAAGCGATTCAGGAAAAATACCAATGGAGGATAACAGAGCGGAAGGAAGGGGAGAAAACTCACTCTCCACCCTGGAGTTTCCTATTGGGGATCTCCCAAGAGGAACAACCCCTATGAAGAACATTCCACCTACAACACTACCTAATTTTCATGCGTTATCGTCTGAAGACCCTGATGAGTTCCTCTTTGAATTTGATATACTATGTAGGAGTTATGATTATGTAACTCCTGCTCAGAAATTAAAACTGTTTCCAGCAACATTTAAAGGGAATGCGTTAAGGTGGTTTATGAGCTTAGGAGCTCAGGTAATCACTACTTGGGATCAGATGAAAGAAAGTTTTCTGGCCAAATATCAGGATTACTGCCGAACAAGAGAAAGGAAGAAAGAATTGTTTAAAATGGTTCAGAAGGAGGACGAGAATCTGGAGGACTTTGTAGAAAGACTGCAGTATAATCTGCAGCAATTTGATCATCCGACTATGAGTAAGGATATTATGAAGACAATACTGCTAAAAGGGGTACGAGGTGACTGCTTGGACATGCTGAATATGCTTAGAAAAGGGGATATTTCCAAAGAACCATTTGATGATATTGTCAACCTCTGTATGAGATGTTCTAGAGGAGCAGTAAGCAGACCAAAAAGCAGGGACAGTATATACTCAAGAGTCCAGAAATCAGCAAGTTGAGGAGCAACACGAGCCGAAATAGGTAACTTGAAGAATTTAAAATTGAAATGTTAAGCTCTTTTGCTTCACAAATTGATTCCTTGCAGGTTAAAAAGAAGCAGGCAGAAGCAGAAGCTGCTCTGGCTATTTTCTGTTCTAAATGCAGAGAGAAGCACCCACTGAGGGAATGCGCATTGGACAGGGTACCAATTTGCACTATTTGTGGAAAGGACCATGAGACTCAACAATGCCCTTCTTTGCTAGGAATAAAGGCAACACTGCAATCAACTGAAGAGGAAGCTAAAGCAGTGTACCTGATGACACAGAGGAGGCAATGGCAACCACAAATACAAGGTATGAATTCTAACACATCATTTAGTCGTTGGAATAATCACTCTCCTTTTCAAACAAATTACCCACCCATGAATGAAATGCAATACCCACCCTTCAATCCAATGAATTTTCCACCCATGCAGCAACCAAATCCTCCTTTTGCTGATCCTACCATGTGGAATCCTTGGACTCTACAACAATCTTATTTTAATCAATGGAACCCAAACTGGACAGCCCAACAGATTCCATTTCCTCAGCACCAACAATCTCTTTCCTTACCATCTAACGCTCCACCCAATAACTAGACAATCAGACCTCAGTTGCCTGCACAACCTAACCCAAACCCAAATAATAATAAAGCTTTGCAGGTAATTGATATTCAAAATCAACCTGTTTCCCCTATGCAATGCAATGATATCCATTTATGTTCTGGGAGAATAGTTGAACCCATCATTGATGATATTACCGACTCTGATAAAGAGGAAACTAGAAAAGAAAAGTTATCTAACAATAATGCCAAAACAGTTGAATCATCTTCTAACAAGACTGCTCGAACAGCAGAGCCGCCCTTCCCTGAACGTCTGGCTCTTACCAAAACACTTGAGCCACCTGCTTTTAACCTTTTAGGAGAACTGCAGAATTTATATGTCAAAATTCCGCTATTGCAAGCACTAAGAGATGTTCCTATTTATGTTAGAACTGTTAGGGATATATGTATTAAAAACCCTGGAAGAAAAGCTAAGGAACCCCTCACAGTCCATGTGATGGGAGAACTGACTGCTTTGATGACAGAAAAAGACCCCCCTGTGAAATATGGTGACCCTGGTCACCCTACAGTAACAATTCAGGTTGGTAAAACCTTTGTCTCTAAAGTTCTAGTAGATCTGGGTGCTGCAATAAACATTATGACACTTGAAACAACACAATTACTGCAGTTAAAAAATTTAATTAGGGAAACCCCAACCATTCTAGAGCTGGCTGACCGCTCTACAATTAAACCTGAAGGAGTCATTGAAGACCCTGTAATTTCCGTAGAATCTTGGAATTGCCCAACCGATTTTGTTGTGTTACAAACTAAAACAAAGTTGGGGGGTCATCCACTGATTTTAGGAAGACCTTGGTTGGCTACAGCAAATGCCTTCATCAGCTGTAGATCTGGATCAATGACAATCTCTAATGGGCAGGAAACCAAACAACTTACTCTTTATCCTCATGCCACACCCATGATTAATAATGACAATTCTGTATGGTTAGATTATGAGGATGAGGAAACCCAACCTATTTTGACTGTTGGACAAGCTTTAACTTTCAAAGACTCAACCAAAGATGAATTAATCAACAACTTTATTTCTGAACCTTCTTCGGTCAGTCCACAAATACATAATCACTTCACTGCAATCTTGGAATCTGAATCCCAGCAGAACCTTAAAACTGAAAATCTACCTCAGACATTAGCTGGCAGCTCCTCCAAAAGTATAATAGTAGAAATTGAGCCTGGCAAAACATGAAATATAAATCCTAACCTAACAGATGATGAAAAACAACATTTAATGAAGCTACTCCGTGAAAATAAAGAAGCATGCGCATGGGATTACATAGATATGAAGGGGATTTCTCCTTAACTATGCACCCACCGCATTTATATTAAAGAATGATCCCACCCAGTCTGTCAACCCCAACGATGGATGAATCCCAATTTAAGGGAAATTGTGAAGGAAGAACTTCAAAAATTGTTGAATGCAGGATTTATATATCCTATATCTGATAGTGAATGGTTTTCTCCACTAGTAATTGTACCCAAGAAAAATGGGAAATGGAGAGTACGTGTGGATTATAGAGCTCTAAATAAAGCCACCCATAAAGACCATTTACCTTTACCATTCATTGATCAAGTATTAGATAACTTGGCAGGTAAGAATTTCTTTTCGTTTTTGGATGGATTTAGCGGATATAATTAGATCAAGATTGCACCCCAAGATCAGGACAGGACCACTTTCACTAGCCCATGGGGGACCTTTGCCCATAGGGTTCTTCCATTTGGGCTATGTAATGCCCCAACAACATTTCAAAGAGTAGTGATAGGGATTTTTTCTGATATGCTAAATGATTCCTTAGAAATATTTATGGATGACTTTACTCCGTATGGCGTGACTTTTGAGGATGCATTACAGAACCTTGAAAAAACACTTAAGTGATGTATAGAAGCACACCTTGCCTTAAGTACTGAAAAATGCCATATGATGATGAATCAAGGTATTGTATTGGGTCACTTCATCTCATTCCTAGGAATTCAAGTCGATCCAGCTAAAATACAGGTAATTCAGACTCTCCCTATCCCCAAAACAAAAACTGATGTGAGAAGCTTCTTAGAACATGCTGGATATTATAGAAGATTTATCAAGAATTTTTCTAAAATAGCTTCTCCTCTGTTTGTGTTACTAACGAAAAATGTTGAATTTAAGTGGACTGGTGACTGTGAAAAAGTATTTAATGTACTTAAACATCAGTTGTCTACAGCTCCCATTTTGAGAGGACCTGATTGGGCACTCCCCTTTCATATATCCTTTGATGTCTCAGATATTGCAATTGGAGCTATCTTGCGTTAAGAAGAAAACAATCTTCCCTATGCTATTTATTTTATTAGTAAAAATATGATCCCCGCTGAACTTAATTATACAGTTACTGAGAAGGAATTCCTAGCAGTGATTTACGCTATCAATAAGTTTCGGCATTATATTACTGGTTACACTACTTTTGTGCATACTGATCACTCGACCATTAAATTTTTAATGAACAAATTAGTTACAAATGCTCGAGTTACTAGATGGTTATTGTTATTACAGGAATTTGATATCACAATTGTAGATCGACCAGGAAAAGAGAACGTAGTTGCTGATTTCCTTTCTCGGTTAAAAACTAATGAAAATATTCTAGTAGATGATTCTTTTTCTGACGAGTATTTATTTGTAGTATCTGCTCACTCACCTTGGTATGCAGACATTTCCAACTATTTAGTTGCAGGGAAACTACCATCACACCTATCGCATAGAGAAAAAAGGAAGATCATTCAGTAAAGCGCTAGGTACAGCGGGATAAGCGGGTGTCTTTTTCACACAGGACTCGATCAGGAAATCCGGAGCTGCATTAGTGAAGATCAAATTTATGATGTATTGAAAGCCTGCCACGATGACCCTTGTGGAGGGCATTTTGCAGATAAAAGAACAACACACAAGGTTCTCAGAATTGGTTACTACTGGCCCTCACTCTTCAAGGATGCAAGGAAATATGTTAGGGCCTGCGATAGCTGTCAAAGAATGGGCCAACCTAATCACAGGGATGAAGTGCCACTCAATCCCCAGGTAATTCTTGAACCTTTTGAAAGATGGGCACTAGATTTTATAGGTCCCATTAACCCTCCATCCAATCAAAAAGTTTATATACTAGTTTGCACGGATTATATGACTAAGTGGGTAGAAGCTAAGGCACTCCTCAAGGCTAATGAAGAATCAGTATTAACATTTTTATTTGAAGAGATATTTGTTAGGTTTGGATTCCCTAGGGAACTAGTCACTGATGGGGGACCTCCTTTTAACTCTCATGGCTTCAAAGATACACTTCGGAGATACCATATTAAGCATAAAATGACTACACCTTATCACCCCCAGGAAAATGGGTAGGTGGAAAGCACCAATAAATTCATAGAAGCCATTTTGACAAAAACAATAAAGGAAAATAGGAGGGACTGGTTTCAAAAGTTGCCTGAAGCACTATGGGCTTATAGAACTACTTGGAGGAACACTACGGGCTTTTCACCTTATGAATTAGTTTTTGGTAAAAATGTTGTTTTCCCTATGGAGTTTGAAATCAAAACCTTAAGGACTGCTTTAGCTGTTAACCTTGACTTGACTGATGCACAGACAGCTAGGTTGTAGCAGCTTCAGGAATTGGACGAGAAGAGGTTGGATGCCATCCATCAAACAACCATGATCCAGCAACAACCATGATCCAGCAACAAAGAACCAGGTGGCACGACAAAACCATTAAGCAAAAGCAGTTCCAGAAAGGTAATTGGGCTTTACTGTATGACTCCCGTTTTGAAAATTTTCAAGGTAAATTAAGAACAAGGTGGCGAGGACCTTATGAAGTAGATGTTGTTTTTCCAAATGGAACAGTCAGACTCCTAACGATTGATGATAGTAGAACACCATTATTAGTGAATGGGTATCGACTCCATTTGTATCAACGACCTGTTTCTAAAGAGGATTTCAAAGCTACTTGCATGGCAGACATACATTATGTTTTTTTGGGGGAACCTGCTGTCCCTCAAGGCACTTAAATTTATGTTTATTTATTTATTTTTAGATCAGAATTCTCAACTAATAATCCCTGCCAAGGGTTGCCATGTTACAATTAATTATTTTGCAGATCTTAGTTTCAGAGGGTGGCTGATATAAAAATTCCAAAAGAATCACTTTACATCTTGGGAACGTTTTTCAGACCATAAATCAATCTTTCATTATGTCCTGTTGCTGCAACACCAAGTCCCGTTCCTGCAACACCACTTCCTGTTGTTGCAACACCACTTCCTGTTGCCGCAACACCACTTCCTGCTGCTGCAGAACCAACCCCTATTACTGCAACACCACTTCCCGATGCTGTAACACCAATTTCAGTGCTTAACACCAATTTTTCTCATTTTTACTAAGGAAGCACCAATTTCTCCATTTTTTTATCCCCGAAAAATGAACTATTATTCTGATGGAACATATCATTCTTCATTAAAGGAACCAGCCATGCAGTCTGATAATTACATTTCTTCACTACTACTTCCTGTCAGTAATAAAAATCACCTGTATTCTCACACTTTTAGACCCTTTGTAATCATTACTGGTCTAGCAAAAGACAAGATAAGACTTTTTGGCGCGCAACTAAAGGTAAATGTAAAGGTACACATGTTTAAGTGTGGATATTAAATTATAGTTAATGTGGAGATGTTGATACGACTGCCAAAATCATTGTACTACCAATCAGATCATTCAGCCGTAGCTTTGGGGGGATTACCAAAACATTGTAATTATTGCATAACACGTCAATCACCGCCATCCTTAGTCCTCGTGGTAGTATCTAAAAGTCACCTCGTCGTGTCATATCCTCATTTGTAACGGTTTACTTTGTCTCCAACTCGGCAACTCGGCTCTGCATTGTGTATTTTCGCTGAACTAGCAGCTATGGGGGGGAATCTGATTACACATGAACCTGGCACAACAGCACTACTGGAACTCTACCTAGAGGCTTACCAAATTTTCCTGCAAGCAGGTTGGGTAGACTATTTTAGAAAACTTCCAGATTTCAATACACAGCAAGTTCTGGAGTTCGCATGCAACTTAAGAGAAGGATTTTCCATTGTCCAGGGAGTGCAAATTCCAGTAACAGAAGAAGTCGTAGCCCAAGTTTCCGGGTTACCAACCAATGGCATGCGCTGGTTTAGTAGAAAACATCTTATTCTGAATGAGCAGCAAGACTTTCTCCTACTAGGCTAGCATGTGGAAGCCAAAGGCAGAGGGGTCGCACTTTAGTCACTGCCCCCACCATGGCCAAAGGTTGCGGAGTTTGTTAAGAAATATTTGACTTGCGAAGGTCGTTACCAGGTAATTTACCAACATGACTTCGTTTTGCTAAATCATTTGAGGCATAGTCAGTTAATAAACATGCCCTATTATCTATTAGGTTGTCTAAAAAATATGTCACATTATACTGTAAAAGCAAAGCATCCACTCCTTTCCCTGAAACATCATCGCTTAGCCCAACTCCTAATAAATAGAGGCTTTGCTCTAAACCACCCACCCTCCTCATTAATCCTCTCCAGCAAACAGAAGAAAATCCTCAGCAAGCAGAGGAAATTCCCCAACAATCAGAGCAAATATCCTAGGAAATTCCCCAACAATTAGCAGCAGAAACACCCCTGCAGAGGACCCCATCCCCCAATGAAGCTCAACCATCCACCCCCATGCTTCATATCTCCACTAATGACTCCGATGATAATACTCCCATCACCTTTCTTAAAAGAAAAAAGCAACAGAAAACTGAAACTCCACCAAAAAGGAGAAGAACCAGGGCTTCAGTCAAAGCAGCTGCTATTCCCGATAGTTCCCCCATTTTGAAGGAAAATGGCCGAAAAAGAAAAATTACTGATTTTCCTGCTTCTTTACTGAGGCGACGAACACGGCCGTTTGTAGCAATTAAACCCACTAGCCCCATTATCAACAGTTCTCCACCCATCATCCTAAGATCCCGCATTCAAACCATTCCTAAGCATTCCCCTTCCTCACCCTCTGGGGCTGAGATGCAGAGCGTTGACAGTTTTGTGACATTATTTTCTGAGGTAGCTGTTACACAAGAACCAGCTGCCAAAAAATCCAAAGTAGACACCCAAGGAGATATTGGGCGAGTGGCTGTTACACAAGAACCAGCCACTGACCCAACAGGTGACACACAAGAACCACCTATTGCGGATGCAAATGATCAAATGGATGCGGAACAACAATCCCTTCCTCCACTAGAACCTGCAGTTACATAAGCTCCACCTACCATAGCCTCCCTGCAGGAAGAAATTGAGTTTCTAAAATCTCAAATTAAGGATTATCAGCAGGAGATAATAATGGTTAAAGAAGCCTATCAAAATGAATACAATCTCCACATCCTAGCATGGGTAGCGTTTGTAACTGAAAAGAGTCAATACAATGAATATATGTGCAGTGAGTGTGGTGAGCTTTACACTCAAGCAGGATACAAGATAGTTCAGGTTCCAATGACTGGAGCTAATCCACAGCCTTCTGCTGTTGTAATAAAAACAGAACAACCTGTTGTTATCCAAGAACCAGCAGGTTCTCCAAGAGTTGCAGAAGAAGAAATAGAACAATCTGCTATTACATAAGAACCAACAGGTTTTTCAAGAATTGTAGAGGAGGACATAGAACCACCCTGGCCTACCCAAACTAGTACAAAACATAAATCTTTTACTGATGCCTATACGCAGACTGAACCCCCCTATGTCAGCAATGCTCACACTGAGGCCTCTAGTTTTCAAGAACTAAAGGACACATGGAGAACAGAATATGAGCTTTCACAAGGGAAGGCATTCCAGTAGCAAAAGTCAATCTGGTTCAGCTATGCATACAAAAATTGGGATGCACTTGAACAGTCTCAAGCTCAACATAAAGAAAATAAGAAATTAAAAGCTAGGCTGTCCTATATCTTCGATTTGGTCCAGAGGGTGCTGGCTACAAGAAAACCCTCTTTTAATTATGCAGTATTTTTGAGTGAACGCTTAGCGTTCTTACGAATAAAGACAATCAGAGATGGAAGACCCTATCAAGTTGCTACACCTGATCAATTTATTGAAACATTCATAGAAGCACCAAATAATGGTCAAAACTTGCTCTGTGAACTCTATCTTGACAATGAGGCCATGCCTGAAGATAAAGTGATGAATATACTCCATATTGTTGGTGATATCCAAATAAGAGCCTTCATCTCTTTCCTAGCCAATTAACTTACTTGGAAAAATGCTTTTATGTCAGCAACACACAATGAACATAACTGCCTTCTCTGGATTCAAAATGAACCACAGAATGCAGCCACCTTCATTGCACAACATCAACAAAATTTGAGTAAACCAGGGATGGTTGATCACATGAGGAAACTACAAGCAGCAGTCTTGCAGGACTGCCAACATTATGTGAAAACAAAGGGAGCGCTGGCCATCAAAGCAAACAATTTATTTTGGGAACATTGTCCGAAAGAGAGACAGGAATATCATCCTTACAATCCCCTCAATCTTCAGGTAGCAATTTCATGCATACCTTATTATGTCAAATGTATGGAACAGTGTGCTGAAAGGTGGATTGGTTATCGTTTTCATTTCCCTCCCTTGTGGTTACCTGGTCAACAATATAAGGCTCATTATAAACTAACCAAAAAGGAGGAGGTGGCAACATGGCAGCAATTACAGAGTGTCTATGGGTTCAGAAACAGGTCTGATAACACCTTCTTTAGCTACTGTATTAGCAACTTACACTCTTCATCCCAGTATTCCGACTCAGATTCAGAGTAAACGTTGCGAGGACATGCAACCCTTTCACTTGGGGGGGATGTTAGGACTCCATATTGTCTACTTTTGACCTTGTATTTTGTCATTATGTTGCCGTCTTTAGCCCATAAGTTGAAACCCTTGATAACATTTTGACCTAATTATTCCAAAGGTATGAAGTAACTCTCCTCATTGCTATATGTTTAATTATTCAACACATATTCATGTTATCTTTATAATTAAACTTTGGAAGTTGACTAAGTCACTGACAATTGTCGAAACTGTTCAAAGTCTGCAGAATTATAATTCACAGTTGCTAAAACACTAGAAACAACAACTGTGCAGTTGCTGCAACACCAGAAACAGCAACTGACTAAAGCGGGTAAAACCTCATTGTGGAATGGATGAAACAACAATTGCCTATCGGGAGCAGTAACCGTTTGAAGCTGGCAGAAATATACTTTGCATATGCTGACACAACACGATCAGCAACTGTCCAAAACTGGCAAAACACAGTCGCAGATGCTGGAACACCAGGAACAGCACGAGAACTTCAAGGGAACAGTTGAGATTTACCAAATCGACAACAATGATGAAACAACCAAGGACAGTACGAGGATCTCAAGGAGACGGTTGAGGTTTACCAGCTTTGCAACAACAAAAGGATCCGATTAACGAAGGATGACAAAGTTACACACTATTGTAACAACATGCTGTAACAGGAATTGATTTCCTATTTTTGTACAAAAGGGTCAAACTGAATGAATAATGACAATCTATTGTAATAGATGTCCCCTCTATAAAGAGGGGACATCTACATTAGAGAGGGGGAGAGAACGAGTTGTAACAGGAGTAATGTAGTGTAGAGCAAGTTTGAATCCTTATTGTAATTTGACATTTTGGCAGATGAATAAAGCACTGTTCTGAGCATTTTAACTTTGCATCTGTGTTCCGGGGAATCTTGTGAGGGGGACAGGGCCCACCTTCTTCACAAGATTCACGCATTTCTTTTCTGTTAAGTGTGTGTGATATTTCTGTGTATCTCTAGCATTTCTTCTGATATTTTCCTTTTGCTGATACTCTGTTTTCTTAATCGATTGGCGCTGTGAAAGAGTGTGTCACCGGTGATTAGAATTTTCAGTGTGCATTGGCAAATTGGTTACAGGGGCAGGTGCTGAACATCCTTACTCTAAGGATAGGGTCCTGGTCCTCTGTTACAAAACAGCCATCATTTCTTTCTGTAGATTTGTTACCTTTAGTTAACTGTTTTCATTTCATTTCTACAATAGATCATAGCTTTTGTAACACAGAGTAAGGGTTTGATAAAAAGTAGATTTGTTTATACTACAGCCTTTAATGCTTTTAGAATTGAGTTCATACAGTACGAGGTCACCTTTGAAACAAAAGGACTTTCCCGGGTTGACAATTTAATGTGGTACTCGACTGTTTGATTAATAAATGATTCGAGGAGCTAACATTTAGTAGCGAAATTTGGGGAAAATGAAGAAACAAGCATAACTTTCTCAATTTTTGGCCAAATGAGGTGCAAAAAGAACCAAAATAGGGCTTTTTGACGGTCATGGATCAATTGGAGACATCATTTCTTCTATTAGAGTTATGTAAGGAATGTAAACACACTTTTAACACATATTTTATTAAATATGGAAGTAAATACTGGATCTATAATTTCAAAATAACCAAAAACCTCAATTCTAGTGTTTTCCTTGTAACAAAAATTTTCCAGTTTTAATGAAGTATGTGTTTTTTGAACACTTCTAATGAAAGAGGCCTTGCATTAGAAGCTGGAACATGAGATGTAACCCAAGTGAAGAAATTGACCAAATTGAGAAGAATGACAGTTGGGAGATTTTTTCATGACCCAAAGAGAAAAATGCCATAGGTATAAAATGGGTCTTCAAAAATAAACTGAATGAGTAGGGTTGAGTAATTAGGAACAAGACTCTATTAATTTTCAAAGGGTATGCCCACATAGAGGGGATCGATTTTGAGGAAACCTTTGCACCAATAGCTAGACTAGAAGCTATTAGAATGTTTATTTTCTTTTCCAGTCCTAAAAACATCAAGCTATATTAGATGGATGTGAAGTTGTCATTTCTCAATGGAGATCTGGGAGAAGAAGTTCATATTGATCAATCTGAAGTATTCACACTCACCGAAAATGAAGGGTTTGTGTGAAAACTGAAGACGACCTTATATGGACTCAAATAGGCTCCTAGATCCTAGTATGCAAGAATAGATTAATACCTTTAGCAACAAGGCTTTAAGAAAGGTATTGTAGATAATAATCTATACATAATGTCTAAATATGATCATATACTAATTGTAGTAGTGTATGTGGATGACATAATCTTTGGCATCGACCTGGAACAATTGGGACATCAATTCACAAATTGTATGTAGACAGAGTTCGAGATATCCATGATCAAATATTTCTCCTTCTTCTTAGGATTGCAAATTTCTCAGTCAAAAAATGCGTATTTATCTCCCAACCAAAGTACCTATGAGAAACTCTGAAGAAGTTTTGGTTGGAAGATTGCAAGCCAATTAACACTCCTATGGTTACATGTTGCAAATTGTGCAAAGAAGATGAGCCACCACTGGTAAATCAGACTGATTACAAATCAATGATAGGAAGCTTGTTGTAGTTCACAGCCTCGAGACCAAACATCATGCAAGATGTGGGTCTTGTGACCATATTTCATGCTTTCCCTCATGAAAGTCATGCCATCACTATCAAAAGGATTTTCAAATATATTAAAGGAACAATTGATGTTATTGGGCAGGCAATATTGATGACAAGAAGAGCACCTATGGTGCAACATTCTTTCTGGAAAACTGCTTAGTCTCCTGGGTCAGTAAGAAACAAAACTCCATTTCTCTATCAATTGTTGAAGCACAGTATATTGCAACTTGCAATTGTTGCTCACAAATTCTATGGATGATGCAAACCTCGAAGGACAATGAGGTAGAGTTGATTGATCCCATTCCAATCATGTGTGTTAATACTACTTCCATCATTATCTCTAAGAATCTTGTCATGCACTCAAATACCAAGCACATGCTGATCAAGTTCTATTTCTTAAGAGAGAAGGTTGCAACTAACATTGTTTGACTTGGATATGTGGCCACTAAAGACCAACTTGCAGATATCTTTACTAAGCCACTACTAAGAGAACCCTTTGAATATCTCAAGAAGTAGATAAGGGTTGTGACTCCTCCTCCCAAATTACTCAATTATAATGTGTGTTGGAAGCTACTCAGCACATGAGATCAATTAAAGAGTAGGATGCAGTGGTTTAGGGGAGTTTTTCAAGAGAATCCTTTTCCATAGATTCCAAAGGGGGAGAAGATTACTAGTGCATAAGAGAAGAAAAACAATGAAGAACACCATGCCTTGTTTTAGGGGGAGCTTATGTTGTTGCCAACAATCCCAAAGGGGGATATTGTTGGATAAATGACATTTTTTAATTGATTGGTGGAACTTAGTATGTTGGCATTAATGTCAACCAGAATAGCATTGAGACAGATTCTAGCCAGAGAGTTTACAACCATGTTTCAGGTAGAAAATGGGCTCAAGAACTACATTAGACCTTCTCCACTGGAGAGTGCTTTGAAAAATCTTTTGAATAGTATATGGAAGTCCATAAATGGATCTCAGGATCAAATGTTATTGATAGCCGCAGTAAGGGTCTTGAATTCCTTAGGAGCAGGCCGAATTTCAGAATTTCAAAACAAGGAAGTAGGCCAAACATCGAATCCTTGAATTTCAGAAGTTTAGAATTTTAGAGTTCAGAGCCTTGGGACCTCGAGAGGTCGGAATATCGGAGGTTGGATATCTCATAACCTAAATATAATTTCTTGTTGAGAAAGTTATGATCTAATACTGGGAGTCGATTCTCGAAACGTCAAAGCTTCGGGAGTTCAGGATATCGAATGTAGGAGATTTCGTAACCCCACTATAATTTTCTTTTGAGAAAGTCTCAATCTGATACCAGGGATCTGATTCCTGAAACATTGAAGCTTCAAGAGGTTAGAATTTCGGAGGTCAGAGTCTCAGTCAATTAGAAGGTAGGTGTGTCAAAATTTGAGAGTTTAGTAACTCCTTATTAATGAATTATTTAAAAGAACCGAGGGTTGTGGAGAGAAGGGTTTACAAAGGAAATCGCTTGAAAAATGAAGGACCGAGGCACCCTTTCTCTCTCCTATGATAGGACACATGGCAACAACCTATTGGCCCTCAAG
The DNA here is from genome assembly GCA_000404065.3 of Pinus taeda. NCBI lineage: Eukaryota > Viridiplantae > Streptophyta > Pinopsida > Pinales > Pinaceae > Pinus > Pinus taeda. The sequence continues at coordinate 62,040 of APFE030793847.1, read as the reverse complement.
AGGTGACAGATGCAGATAACATTACCATTACATGTTTGTACGGAAGGCACATGGTAGTCAGATTTAGCATTATTGAGTGGCCTAATGGAGAAAATCCTGGTGACACATGTCACCATTAAGGAGAAACCACGTGGAGATGATGCCAAGCTAATGATGTCATCCTGGAAGCATATCTGAGGTCAGGGATTTTTTAACTTTGCTCTAATTGAAATTTGAAAAAGTTCTGATATCAGGGGGTTTTGATGTTGAATGGCACTTGGTCATGGAAGCCCAAAGAACTAAGGACATAGTGAAGGGCTTAGCACCTAGGTGCTATGGAGAAGCTAGAAAGGTATTTCGGAGGTCGATATTTTGTAACATCGTTCTAATTGAAATTTGAAAAAGTTTCAATGCCAGGGTCTTCCAATGTGCTAACGTTTTATCATAGAAACCTAAAGAACCCAGGGCGTAGAGTAAAGAACATAAGGCGATAGGCCCTGATAGGATCCTGGAGGGTTTAGCACCTAAGTGCTATGCCACCAGTCACAACACCCAATCATATGTGGGAAAAAAATAAGGGGCTAAGCAAAAGGGGTTAAAGGCCAATCATAATCTCATGATTTGGTAATGCCATCTTAATAAAAGTTACAAAATGAGGGGCTCTGATATTGTGTACAAATGAGTATGAAGGAGTAATGGGCTGACAGCTATGAGTAAATGCATGTAAAAGAGTTGGTCGATGGAGTCAGTGGTGATTGTCATACGTAGGAGACAGAGAAAGAGATCGTTGGGTCAAGGTAGAAAGGACCACAATTACAGAGGATCATTTAAATGGATCCTGTCATAAGATGAGAAGTAAGTCACCTCTAATCTCCCCATGCACACTTCATTGAATTAAATGAAGAACAGAGCCTCTGGGTCTGGAGGTTTTGATCATTATTCAGAGAATCCATGTTGAAGTTCATTTCAAGCTCCATGAGTAATTAATAAGCAAGGAAGAACCTCATGGGAGTGTGCAGGTTGACTGAGTATTTATGCTCACATTTAAAGCAATAGCAATGGGTGAGTGAACGAAGCCCATTCTCCAATTTAATATTGCAGCTACAGAATTCATGCAAGAGATACAATAGTAGGATGGAGAAGCCAAAGGAAACAGTAAGCTCGGGCAATGTGAATGGCGAAATGATGGATGGAAGAGACAACATTGATCACAACGTAGGAGAGGAACAAAACTGTGGAGAGTATTTATGCAAAGGGGGTAAAGTTGTATTGTTTCCAAGAATTAGTGTGGAGATTTGTGTGCAAGTGTGCGTTGCTGAGGAATAGCGAAGTGTGCCTGTGTTGTAGAAAGAGGTGGTCTGTGCCTATACAGGAGAGAAAAGGGGCTGAGTGGGCCAGTGATTCTGTGTGACGCCGAGAGTTCTTGTGGAAGAATAAAGGGCCAAGAGCAGAAGTATGACACTACAAAGAATCGAATTTACATTTCTATGTATATGTAATTGCCCCTGTTTTCAATTTGAAAATTGTATGAAAGGTAGCACAGTGGCTAGAGCAGGTGGTGTCTTGCATTCATATGAGGTTGGTGCCTCTTGGAAAGTAGGTTCTTTCTATCTTATCTGGGTTGGTGGCTCCTGTGAGTGGGTGCTCACAAAAAAATTGACGTAATTAAGTAGGTGCTTAATTCACATCATAACAATAAATAGATTGGTGGTTTTTTCCTTTTGGGTTTCCACTTAAAAATACATGTGTCAATATGTGTATGTTGCTCATGTGATGGATTGTATGCACATGTGAATGCCTTATTTTGTTGATCATATGTATTGTGTATGAAGGCTCTTACAAGTAACTGACTGTAGTGAAAAGAGTTAAAGAATTATACTTAAAATTCGAAAGAAAATCATTATTACTGATTCACCCCCCGCTCAGCAATTCCTTATTCCAGCAGTTCAATTTGTAAATATCGAGTCCCTCAAACTTCAATTATGCATTAAAAAGTGCATTTTAAACAATAAAAAATCACGAGCTTATTAAAAATTATATTGTCACATTCCAACCTTAAAACCATTTTATCTACTAATTACACTATGTCATAAGATATTATTTATTTATGTTCCTTAAAATAAAAATGTTTTTTTTTAATTATATAAACAATTTTTGTTACTTCATATATTTATTTAAAAATAAAAATACAAAATTTGCAATATATTTATCCGTTTATTATTTTGCAAATAAAGTTAATATATAATATAATTATTATAAATTATTAATATTTATGTATTTTTTATTTATATATGGGTTAATGTAATAATATGTATGCCATTTTTTTGAAAATTAACATAAACTTTTTTTTCCTAGTAGTAATAGAAATTTAATTTAAGTCGAGAAATACACATGTTTTTTTATGCTTATTAATTTTCTTTTAAATATGTGGTCTTGTGTAAGTAATCCTTGGATTGATATGTGAATAAAATATCATTTTCTTAAGTGTAGAATTCTTTATCGGGAAAATCTTTTTTCAATTTTTTTTTGTTTAATTTATTTTATATTATGCAATGATCAATTTTTATATTGAATTGAAGTGATTACATTTCACTTATTTATTTGAATTGAAGTGATTACATTTCACTTATTTATTAGCGTAGCTTAACCCAGGGGTGCTGAGGAGAATTGATCCTGTAACTTTTCATTAATAAGATGTTTTGGTGACGAAACTTAACCAATTAAACTAACCCTCAAAACTTAGTACTCTTACATCTTTTATTTCAATTATATATAATTATTTTTTCTTATAATAACATATAAATATATTATTTTTTTGAAATATTAATTTTTTTTTCTCATCTCATGATAACATATAGATTAGCTCAACAACCATTGCAATAAGAATGTAGATTTATTATAAATTTAAAGAATCGACAGATGTTTCAATTGAAATACTGTTATATTGATTAAATATTCACAGTCAAATTTTGTATCAACGTATTAAGTCTATGTAACTTTTTTCAATGTAAAAAAATGAACATACATTTTGAAACTATGCAGCGTTTTAAAACTTGTTTGCATTAATAATCCATGCAAATTCTTCTGTATATATATAAAAAGAAATTAACATTTTTTCATTATGTTTTCCAGCTTACACGTTATACCTGTTCTCATACGTAGTCTAAAATTACTTGCCAGTATAACTTTATTCGGCTTCCAAGTGAAAATCAAGGGAAATGTTCATTATTATCGAGTGATTAGGTTTTTTATTATGAAAATTATAGGTTTAATTTTTCACGATTAATTGATGTAAACATATTGTTATAGTCGTTGGGTTAGGGGATTTTTCGAGGTGAAAATTGAAATTCGTCATTATTCCACTACGTTGAGGTCAAATTTAAAGTCCAATTATCATAACCCAATATGCATAATTCAATGGATTTTCATTAAATAACATAGCATTTCTTTGCTTTTTATGTTTTGGCCAGCTACCATCATGGAGAGTGAAAAAATAGAATTCCTCTGTGTTAGGCTTTTGATTGTACTCTTCGCGAGTTTCATCACAACTGCCTTGTGCTGGCTCCCATATGGTCCCAAAGCTGACTTTGGGCATGAGACCTATGGGTTCTGTAGTGATCACATCTTAGGTCGAGGTAGTGCCATCATGGACAACGAAAAAATTCCTCTCTGTTAGGGTTTTGATTGTACTCTTCGTGGGTTTTGGGACAACCACTTCGGGCTAGCTCCCATATTGTGACGCCCCAGAGCTCTGGACGAGTTTCAGCAAGGGCGCACGATGGAGGAGCGCGGGTGAGCCAAGAGAAACGAACAATCGTGAGGAGAAAACACGAGGTGAATAGAAAATTGGCTAAGTGTTGGGCGGTTGATTTATAAGGTGAGGCAGTCCTGGGTGGGGGCGCCCAACCTGTTGTAGCATTTTTTGGTTTTGATAAGATAGAATAAATTAGTCAAAAAATACATAATAATATTTTTAAAAAATGTTAAGTTAGGATATGGACATAACAATATTGAATAAAATGTTAGTGAAAAAATCTTGATGATGATGTTCGTATCAAAGAAAATGTTAGGTTAGATGTCTTAAAAAACAAAGACAAAAAGAAATGTTAGGTTAGAAAGAAAAGAAAACAAATAAACTCTGAAAGTGAGCAAGTCTAAATGTCACTACTATTGTTTCTGCAAAATAATGGTTGTGTACAACTTGTTTTTAAATGCCACAACCCATGACAGTGAAACTGTTTAATCTTGACTGCTTCATGCTTTAAATTTGATGTTATAGATAGAGAATAAAGATATGGCCAAACTGTTTAATCTTGGTAGATTGGTAGTTAAGTAGAGAATAATAAGGTGCTCATCAATTTAATCTGAGCCCTTGAAAGTTATAAGGGTAAATTTAGATAGTTTTCTTTTGTAAAATAAAAAGAAAAGAAAAGGGTTTGCTAGCTTAAATGCACCCATTAAGTGAAGAAAAAATTATAGGATAAGGAAAGGTAAATAAGGAAAGGTTGCAGAAGTTTGATTATTCGTTGAAAACAATGTACATTTATCATGTTTCATCATCTGTTTCTATGTCCATGAAGCGATTACACAAAGCAAATGAAGGTCAATTAATTAACTTCCCATTCATCCCTATACTCATTAATTTCCCTTTCCCACCTTCATTCATTCATATCCATTCATTTTCCATAAAAAAACATTTTCCTAAAGTCAAAACCCTTTTTGCCTAGAAAAAGTGAAAAACCCATGTAAAATCCCTTTTTACCCGAAAAACCCACAAAAGATGTTTTACCCTAAGTATTATGCATATATGAAAAGTAAAAAAACCATGAAAAGGCATTATACTTAGTCTATTTTTTCCTTTTCCGCCTAATTTCCCTTTTTCGCCTATATTTCTCTTTTTCACGTGTATTTCCCCTTTTCCGCTCATATTTTCATATTAACATTAACTATAGTATTAAACCCCTAAAATCCCTTTTCCCATACATTATTAACTCCTTTAATCCCTTTTCATATTGCATCGCAATATTGGCAGATCGCAAGCCTTTCAATATGCATCCACTTTCCCCGATTCCGATATGCAATCAATGATGGGCCCAGACCCAACCAAATATATATTATAATCTATATTCATATCGCATCCACCTCCATCGCAAGTCTCGGCTAATAACATAACCCTCCACCATTGAGATCTCTGATTGTGAGGCACAACGGACCCGACGCAATATACATTACAATTCATACCCATATCGCATCTGCCCCTCATCGCAAGTTGTGCTAAAACAATAACCTTCTTCCCTTTGCAATCTCCAATATGCGACAAGAAGTCGAACCCGATCGCAGTATTAACCATGTTTTATTCCCACGTGAGGTCCGACCCTTATCGCATTCCTCTGTGATGGGCCTCAATTGCGATATGGGATATTAGCCTAGACCCAATAACTTTATCCACCCGAGTTAATAAAATTTTGAGTCCAGCATATCTGTTTTGCGAAGGTTTTCCTCGTTAAATCATCTTTATGATTTAAACGAAGAATTAACCTTAAATCTCCATTTCACCACTAATCTGGGTTTTAAGCCATAATAAAGTCATTACCGCCATATTTAATCATTCGTACCCTTCGTATTGCTCATTCACTCCACCACCGTTCGATCTAATGCATTCAGATCCAACGACTCTCAGCAATTTCGAGTTAGCTCTCTGAACGAGCGTTACCCACCCGAAATGCGGTATTCCACCGTCCTCCATTGCTACGTGTTAGGCTTATATTATTTCGAGCGACCCCCTCCCAAAACTGCCTGCACTTCATAAGCAGTGCGATGAAAATCGCCTTCCGCAAAACGACAAAATGGTCACTATTCACTATCGCGCCATATTTCAAAAGAAAATTGTTTTTCCCATTTAAACGCCAAAATGACCATTTTTCTCTGTTTTTCCTATTTCACACAATAAAGCCTCCATAGTGCCTCTGCGACCAATTAAACCATTGTTTCACCTTTTGATACGCTATGGACTCCTTCCCATGTCCTTTCAAGTTCTATAAAACCATTGAAGATCTTCTGTCACCCTTGTTTTTCTTAACAGTTTTTGTGTTTTGCAAGTAAAGACTCAGTGTTCCAGGCTTAGAGAGAAAAAAGCCTGCGTACAGTTGGAAGACAAATATGAAGATCATATCAATTTACTTTACCTGTAACATAAAATCGAAAGTGATTTACTATTGAAAAACACAGTAAAAACCTGGATTGCATAGTAAAGGTAAAAAGAAACAGTAAAGGTTATTCTGCAGGGTTAAAAGATATTCACAAAGTTTAAAGAGTATTAGGTGAAAGATCAAATGATCAAATCAGCCAGCAGGATTCAAACAATCTAACAGCTTAAAGGGAAAAATATCAAACAACAAAGCCAACACAACCTGAATAAAAGAGACAGCAAGAAGCAGTTCAATTGTTGCCCCTATTTTTCTGCATGAAGATCTTTTCCTTTCCTAAAATAAATCTTAATCAATTTTAGGATATTTCTTAGTTTTATCATTGTATAAATAACTCTCTTCTTGAGATGTTATTGGTTCGAAGGTCAAGATTCATTTTTCATTGCTTATTAAGTCTTGATTGTTAATTCTACGTTGAGCCTGGAAGCTACCTTTGAATGAAACTTTTCTAGACACTTGATGTACTCAGTCTTTCTGGAACCTTAATACAAAGCAGAGGATTCTAAATTTGGGTTCACATAGTTTTTTTTATCCTATAAGTTTTTCCAGTGATCAATAATTATGTTTTGTTTCATATGCTTATGACTTATAGAGATATCTAGGTAAGAAAAATTGTCTCAATTTATTCCTATAAGCTCCTGAAGTGATCATCTATTAAGAGAATGGATTAATGAACTGTCTCTTTAGCTAATCTCCTCTAATCAATAAATCATCAACATTTTGTGTAAGCTTAAGTATACTACCTTGAACCTTTGGAACGTAGTTTAGAAGGTTTTCCTACTTATGATGGTTCTGTTTTATAGTCTGGAAACTGTGTTAATCATATTATTTGTTGTCTTTTTCTCACCACTATTTTTGACCTATATCACTGTGTAAAGCTTTATAGCAGCCCTTTGCTGAAGTATTCATATAATCCAAAGGATTAAGTATTTAAATTCTACATCCATCTTCATTCATTAGTCTTGCAAAACTAAAACCAAAAACCCCAAAACAATTATTTTAGATGCTCTGGCATTGGTAATTGACCTACTACTATCTCAGAGGTACAACATCAAACTAGCGCTGTTGCCGGGGATTCGAATTTCATTTAAGTTTTCCTTGGGACAACAACATTCATTCATTCTTATCCTTTAAAGGTGATTAAAGGGTTTATAAAGGTTAAAATCATTCACCTAGGCGAATCCACACTCCCAAGCTAGCACCTTATAAACATACTAGATCTCATTCAGAAGCTGACATAGTTAAACCTATGTCAGATGCTGAAAGGCTTCTGAGAAAAGCCAGTTCTAAAAGGGGACACCAATCATCTTCTTCTTCCTCGTCAGTCCTGTAGTGTAAAGAATTAGAATCATTTGACCCCTATAGTAATATCCCAACTGATCCTGATTACTCCCATTTATCACCTAGGGTTGCTGAACTTCTAGATAAAGGAGTTGATTTTAAGTCAGCCTACCTTATTCATTGATTAGAATCTCATCCAATACCTACAGTACCACCAGTATCACCTAAAACTGAATCTGATTTGGGTGTCAATCTACCAGAATATAAACCAACAGACTTCATATCCCCTACCACCTATCATTTTCCTTCCATTTTTGACCGACCTGAAGCTTCTTCTTCCAAACAATCTGAGGAGACCTTTTCTATATATTTCAATCCTCTCTTTGAAACAAAAGAAGGTATTCCTTTATAGGTCCCAAAGTTATTTCTTAGGACTCCTTCGAAGTATTTCAGGAGATCTCCTCCTTCATCTCTTCCTTCACCTCCAACTAGTCCATTAAACCTTGAATCACCATCTTCTTCCTCTACTTCTTCTTCATATTCTACATCCACACAAATGCCTCATACACCTCAAGTACCTCATACACCACCTGCTGTCATGGCTTTCCGACCTATTGTACAGGCTAGATATGCTGCCTTAGTTTTACCTAATAACCTTGATGAATTTCCAGTTGGATACTTAAAATACCTTCCCAAGTACAATGGAGAAATTGGTCCCTCAGCTGAAGACCATCTTCAATCTTTCCTAGACTTCGCAGACAACATGAATATTGAGCAAGAAAACGTTTATATGAGATTTTTTGTACAGTCACTTGAAGGAAATGTGAGGATTTGGTTTAGGCAGTTACTAGCAGCCACCATTAGAAATTGGGAAGAGCTTACAACCATATTTAAAAATCAATGGGGTGTGAAAAAGGATCCTCTTTACTTCCTCACAGAATTTGAAGAGCTTAAAAGGAACTTTGGTGAACCAATATCATATTTTATCAAAAGATTCAATAAAATCTATCACAAAATGCCTGCTGATTGTAAGCCTCCTATAGCAGCAGCTAAATCTAGATTCTCTAAAGCTTTTGATGATGACTTTGTTGTTATTATATGAGAGATAACTTCAAGAACTCTTGAAGATATGTAAACAAACACTATAGAAGTAGAAGCAAATAGAGCAATCTAAACTTCTTTAAAACTTAAGGTAGAAAAGGCCCAAAGAAAACTCAAATCTGTTCAAGAAGCCTCTAGTTCCTCTAAGACTAAATCAAAAGACTCAAAAATAGATGAAATAACATCTTTTCTTAGAAACCTATCAAATAGGATTTCAAAGATTGAGACCCAACCTAGGACAATACAACAAACAATTGCTAGACCTCAAAACCAAAATCAAGGTCAGTATAAAAGAAATCCACCACTACAAATTCTTTAGAGTCCTAGTAATGCTTAATAGGTTTCTACTCCTTTATTGATAGATCACCACCAACATGATGATAATACTATGAAAATTACTAAAGATATAAATAGTATGGATTCTTCTTCCAATCAAACAGCCATCATTCCTCTCTCACAATAGAATTAGGTTCAAGAAGATCAGGAAGCTTCATAGGTCTCTAAATATCATGCTTTCTCTGAATTTATAATTACAGAATTAAACAAAAGGTATGATCTTAGGCCTAGAACTGGTCCTAGGAGACCTCCAAAGTAAACTCCAATAATTGAACCACGTACCAAAACTGTTGAAGCTCAAACAACTCTTATTTAGCCCTTAGAGCAGTCAATTGATACTATCCAGGTTGGTAAAAACATTTTGACTTTTAGTGTTGAAAAATAATTACAGAGGGTTAAGATCCCAATTCCACTGTCAGAACCTTCTAAAAACCCTGGTTACAAAAACCAAGTCACAAAATGGATACAAAATACCTTGGTTGATGCTGAAGGTGATGTCATAAGTCTGTAAGATGAAAAACCAGCAGTAGTTTTTGGCCCTAGTTTAGACATGATAGATGAGATAGTGCCTCCTTTCTAAGTGTTTGGTCAATTTAGTGTGTCCTAAATTGCTGCATTTAATTTTCAATCCGGGATTCATTAGCTGACGAAGTGCAGCGCACTATATGTGCAAGATAACCTATCTCTTACTTTTTTGTCATTTTTTGGGTTTTTATTTGTTCTAGGGGTTTTTATTTTAGTTGATTTCCTAATGTGAGATGGAAATTCTAAAAGACAAGTATGGATATAAATGTTCAAGGCAATTATGTCCTTTATAATGATTTCCCAAACTTCAAACTTCAAAAGGGGTTTAAAACATGCAATGACAAAATTAATTCCTGAAAGAAAATGAAAATGTGCCACTATACTAGTCAAACAAACTGTGAACTATTGATCATGAAACCCATTATCCTTGCTCCTGTCTAAATACAAAAGAAAATGTGCTCAAAGAAATCCAAGAATTGCAAGCAAAGTAAATCTAAAATCAAATTACATCAACTCATATTTTGACCCCTCACCATTAGTCTCGCTATGGCTTTCGGAGGTAATCATAAACAACTTGAGCAATCTGATATCTAATTTGCAGGAAAATAAACTAATATCAAATTACACTCATACTTCAATCCCTCACCATTAGTCTCACTATGGCTTTTGGAGGTAACTGATAATGACATGAGCAATTTAACATCTAACTTGCAGAAAAATAAACTAATATCAAACTACACACTCATCTTTCAATCCCTCACCATTAGTCTCGCTATGGCTTTCGAAGGTAACTGATAATGACATGAGCAATTTAATATCTAATCTAACTGATAAAGCAAATGTATAAAACTGAAATAAATAAGACAGTGCTGGAATTAAAAACCAAGAAAAATAAATCAGCAGAAGGACAAGACTGACTCCATGTCATTAGTCATTGTAAAACTATGTGCAAATGCCCGGGCTGCCTTCTGTAATCTGGAACAAAGGCATTGATCAATTATCAACAGTATAAAGCATGAAAAATTATGGACAGAAGAAAAACGTTAATACCATAAGATAGGCAATATATACACGTGAATAACTATTGCATAATGAATGTAAGGAAATAAAGCATGAAACTATACAACAATAAACAAAACCTCGGCATGTGCAGGGGTCCTCTGCACAGTCCTCGGGCAACAGCTATCAACCACGAATTGAGCTTATAAACAAAGTCTTCTCATGTATTCAGAATGCAATCATAACACAGAAATAAAGTCACGGCACAGTGCGCTCGTTAAGAGTCAAAATTACATTACAAAAGCTAGCTAATATGCGTATGAGAACGCATTATTTATAATAGAGGATAGCATAATTACTTTCCTACAATCTGTGTTGATAAAAGACATGTGAACAACCACGTCCAGGGATCTAGCATTATGGTTGCCGTGAAGATTAAATCTTTGGAGGGTGGCTGTTGGATTCGGCTTATGGAGCAGTCCACAGGTGTTGATATGTCTCCTGAGATTGAGGAACGGCCACGCAAGTCTTCACGTGGTGAAAAACAAAGTTCTATCACCGTAGGACTCTTAAGTTGACCACCGCTTGACTACCTTTGACTATGGCCTCTTTTGGTGAATTCGACTGAGCCAATAGGACTCGGTCCATGTCCACGTCATTTTCAACTTGCCCATGTGGCTCGATTCGCCTGAAGACACAATATAAACTTTAACAAAATGGCTGTGGAAAGTTGAGCTGGCTGTGGAAAGTGACAAGATTCCACAGCTCATAAGCAAAAATCTAGTTCAAACAACAACACAAAGACATAGTCAAGAAACCACTTTAAATGCTCTTTTATAACTAATATGCAATGATATTGATGGTTTAGGAGGTTCAAATGAATGGAAAGAAGCTAGAAAAAGGTGTAGGAAAGATTCAAGTTTGGGGCTCAACATACCCCCACTGTGAAGGTGTTGCATGTCCTCATGCAACTAAAATTTTAACTATCCCTTCTTCAAATCATATGTTCTAAAGCTTCTGCCAGTACATCTAGCCCTCTTCCTCTCTTTCTTGGTGCTGCTAACATCCTGGGTTTCTTCATCAAGTATCTGAATTTAAGATTGATCAGTGCTCTACTTATCTTCTTGCACTTTTTCTTCAATTTCTTGTTCTTTTTCTGCCAGAGCCCGAGATGTAGCATTGTATTATCATGGATGATCTTGTCTAGTTTGTTCTGGTCTTTTAGTGCTTCATTTTCATTTTTAATATGTCTATTTAAAACCTTCAACTCAAAGACTTCTTGTTTCAATGATTGGACTAGAGCTTCTTGTGCTGTGTGAGGCTGAGTGGATGAAGTGTTGGGACCCATGGCTGTTCTTTCTAAGGATTCTATGTAATCATACACCTCTTGCTACCTTGGATCTATTTCAGGTGTCGTTATCCTTGGGCTTTCCCCAAAATGTTGTGGAGGAGAATTGACTTCAAAATCTGGCCGAAAGGGACTCATGTCAACATCTTGAGGGCTAGTTTCAACATTTGGTTGAGAATGAGGCGGACTACGGCCAGCTAGAGTTTGTTCACGTGTTCCTCCTCCCAAGTCAATAAAATGGGGTCCTTTCGTTTGTGCTTTTCTCCATTTTCCCTTAAGCCTGATGCTTCTTCTTACATACTGTGGACTACTGTCTTCTTCCTTCTGTTTTTCTTTTCCTTTCTTTTTGGCCATAGCTGACTGTTCCTGCAGGTGAACTAGTTTCTCGGACAATACTTGATGGTCTTCTTCTGAGGAAGGGGTTTGATGCACAGCCTCAATGCTTCTTTTCTCTTTTGATTTTTTTTGGCTTTTTACGCTTGGTCTTTCCCTTCCTCCTTTTAGACAGTCTTTCTTCTCTACTAGTTCTTTCAACTGTGTTAGTAGGAGTGCTTTGAGTTTTATCACCTGTTCTCTTTCTTCTACTTCTTTTTGATGTACTTCCTTTAGGGGTTTCTTGGGGTTCTTCAAAGAAATTTCTAATTAAAAATTGCTCCCAGGTGTCCCTTTCTTTTAATTGTTTTTCTATCAAGATTTTCACGAGACCATGGTGATACAAATGTGGTTCTACATCCCCCAGATGCTTTTGGACGGTCACAAACATCTTTTTCAAACTGTTTAGTAAAATGTATGGTAGATTGAGGGTCTGGTTGTCTAGGAAATTCATTAACAGTCGTGTATGATACATGTACATTGCTTCAAAATGTCCCTCATAGGTGATAAACTTTTTAATAACGAACAATAAACTAGCCCACTCTTCTTTTAAAGCATGGATAGGAATTCCCTTTTTGAAAATAGTGACATCCATACCTGGGTTACGTAGGATCACTCTCCAAGCTTCATCACCAATTTTCTTGTTCTTAAACCAACGTTCACCTTCTTGGGGAAGTTCTGTAGCAGCTGCTATGGATGCCTCGGTCACTGTAAACTTGAGGTCCCCAATTTCCACCTCCAGTCCGTAAAGAGACCTTGCAAAAGCCTTTGTAACCTCCTTATGGTAGCCTTTAAACTTTTGAATAAATCGAAGCCATTTTTCCTTTTTCAGTATGTCCTTCACTTGCGGGTATCCTTCCATAAATTTGGGTCCCTCTGGTTCTACCCTCAACAGCCGACCCATCCTTCCTTATGTTCTTTAAAACTCGTCTGCGTGAGGAGGGTTTAGCAGAGGTAAGACGGCTGAATTAGCGGAAATGAACAGGGTTTATGAGAGAGACAAGTGACTATAAGCGGATATCAGACAATAGGTACACGGAATGAAGCGAAACGGAGAACAAAATGGGGTGAAGGCTTATGTGAGTACGGTGGAAATGCAGCTGTGAGGTCAATAGAATAGTAGGGGGAGTAAAGTGCATTCGACAGTATTTAAAATTGGGTGGCTGCAGAGTAGACGCAAGCACGTTTATGAAACGGCTGTGGATTTTGTGCGGCTGAGAGAAGTCGTAGTCAAATCAACCACGTTCCATAATTATAGGTGGAATATCAAAGTATAGCCGAACACGAGCGAAGACCAGAGGCTTGATTATAAAGCCGTGTAAAAATGAATGCAAGGATTGTGGGGGAACCGTATAGAGATCGTGGAACGGTTATGGAGTTATCAGCACAATCATTGCATATTATGGAGCCATGGTTTATAACTATGTAAAAATGTGTTTGAATTCCATTTGAAATAAATTTTTACTCATACCTTGGAATTCTTGTCATTTTTCATTAGTTTTCAATCAGTTGCTCCTCGTTGATACTTTTGAATGCCTCATGTCTTCATAATATGCCCTCATACCTGCATTTGATTTCATGATTGTTGGACTAACATCTGACTGTAAATTTTTTTGAAAAACAGAGTGGTGGCTGCAGAAACACAACTGGCTACAGAATCAGTGAGTAGCTGCGGAAACTGACCCAACAATCTTATAACTGAATGAGATGTATAAACGATGATTGAATGGATGAAAATGGTCATAAAACTTTTATTAATGGAATGAAATGAATGAAATGGAGTTGAATGAAATGAAGTGATGTGGAATGGAAATGAGATGGAGTGGGATGGAAATGAAATGAAATGGAATAAAAAAAAAATGAGAAAGAAAGAGTTTTTTTTTTGGAAAACATAGGGTGTCAAGAGTTCCTGATTTTCACCCTGTGTTTTCTGTATAAGACTGCCAATCAGTGATTGGTTTTCATGCTTATACAATTTCTTTTTTTTTGAAAAGAAAAGAACAAAGGCTAGGCTGGTGGAGAAGAAGAATTCTTCTTCACCAGCCTTATTGTAGAATTATCTTGAAACATTTTGACAAATTCCTCTTTTGAGAGTGGCTTATGATAGATCTTTAATCTGTGGACATTCATAATAAGAGGAGTTTGAAATTCATCAATGGTCTTGACTCTTACCGCTCCATTGCTAAAGACTTTATCAATCTCATATGGCCTAAGCCAATGAGTCTGAAATTTGCCTTTAAAGTCTTTAAACTTGGAATCAAATAGCAATGCCCAGTCTCCTTCTTGAAACTTTCTCTCTTTGATATATTTGTCATGCCACTTAGCTCTTTGATATTAAACTAGATCAATTCTTAGGATTGCTTCTTGTTTGATCTCATCTAGCTCATTCAACTGCTCCATTATATGCTTTTGTGCTTCTGATAAATCCATCCCCAACTGAACTGCCATCTTGAAGGTTTTGACTTGGAACTCAATGGGGAACAAGACTTCTTTCCCATAAACAAGTTCATAGGGAGAATGTCCTGTTGTATTTCTCCATGTAGTTCTGTAGGCCCACAAGGCTTTAGGAAGCCTTTCTGCCCAATTTCTTCTGTGTAGATGAACAGTTTTGGTGATGATACTTTCAAGAACTTTGTTTGTAGACTCCACTTGACCATTTGCTTGCGGATGGTAAGGAGTAGATCTTCTGTGCTTGATTTTGTATTCTTCTATCAGCTTCTCCACCAGGTTGGATGTGAATTGGCTTCCCTGATCTGTCACAATTTCTCTTGGAACACAAAAGCTAGTAAAAATATCCTCATAAAGAAAATTAACAACTAAATTTTCAGTAGCAGAAACTAACGCTTTGGCTTCTACTCATTTAATGACATAATCAGTACATACCAATATATACTTCTTTTGCTTAGATGGTGGATTAATAGGTCCAATGAAATCTAAAGCCCATTTTTCAAAGGGTTCGATGAGTACCTGTGGTTGCAATGGCATTTCTTTTGAAAGGGTGGGTTTCCCTACTCTTTGGCAGCTGTCGCACCTTTTGACATATTGTTTTGCATCTTTAAAGAGGGAAGGCCAAAAATATCCCAAAGAGAGAATTTTATAGGCTGTCCTTTTGTCAGCAAAGTCTCCGCCGCATGGTTCATCATGACATGCTTTGAGAATATCTAGCATTTCATCTTCCCTAACACAACTTCTGATCACAAGATCTGGCCCTGTTTTAAACAATTCGTTAGAAATCCATGAATATTTCAAACTCTCCTGAATAATTTTTCTTCTTTCGCTTCGAAATAAATGTGAAGGCAGTTTCCCTGTAACGAAATAGTTAGCAATATCTACATACCAAGGGGTCTTAGTAGTTACTGCAAACAAATATTCATCAGGAAACTTATCCTCTACAGGAGAATCTTCTTTAGTATTCTGAATCCTAGACAAGAAATCAGCTACTGTATTTTGTTTCCCTGGTCTATCCAATACAGTAATATTGAATTCCTGCAAAAGTAGGAGCCATCTTGTCACTCTGCCATTAGTAACAGGTTTTTTCATTAGATATCTAATCGCAGAATGATCAGTATGAATAAAAGTTTCACAACCTGTTCTATAATGTCTAAAATTATTGATTTGCATGAACAACAACTAAAAACTCTTTTTCAGTTACAATATAGTTCAACTCAATGGGAGTCAAATATTTACTGGTATAGTAAATGACATAAGGGACTAAATCCTTTTGACCCAACACAGCCCCTAGAGCTGTATCTGAAGCATCTGTAGAAATATGGAAAGGGAGTTCCAATTTGGTCCTCTCAAGATGGGTGCTTCAGATATTCTTGTTTTCAAAGTTTCAAAGGCTGATTGACAATCAGGATCCCATTTGAATTCACAGTCTCTTGTAAGTAGTTTGAAGAGTGGAGATTGTATTTTAGTGAAGTTTTCTATAAATCTTCTATAGTATCCAGTAAATCCTAGAAAACTTCTAACATCTCTTTGACGATTTGGAATAGGCAACTTGGAGATGACTTCAACCTTCAATCTATCAACTTTAATCCCATCCCCAGAAATGTGATGTCCCAAAACAATACCTTCAGTAAACATCATAAAGCATTTTTCATGGCTTAATGAAAGGTTCGTTTCTTTACATCTTATAAGTACCTTTTCCAAATTCTCTAATGCTTCTTCAAATGAATTACCATAAACTGTAAAATCATCTATATAAACCTCTACACAATCATGAATTAGATCAGAAAAATATCTAGTACTGCTCTTTGGAATGTTGCAGGTGCATTACATAACCCAAAAGGAAGCACTCAGTAGGAAAAAGTTCCCCATGGACAGGTAAATGTGGTGTTATCTTGATCTTCAGGTGCTACCTGAATTTGATTATAGCCACTAAAACCATCTAAAAATGAAAAGTACTTTTTGCCTACTAATGTGTCTAATACCTGATCGATAAAGGGCAAAGGAAAGTGATCCTTCAAAGTTGATTTGTTCAATTCCCTGTAATCAATGCATACCCTCCATTTACCATTCTTTTTAGGTACTATAACCAAAGGAGAAACACATCGGCTATCTGAAATTGGATAAATGAAGTTTACATTGAGTAGTTTTTGGATCTCTTCTTTCACTATCTCCCTAAGTTTTGGATTCATCCTTCTCTGAGGTTGTCTGATTGGTCTATTGTTTTCCTCAATGTAGATGTGATAGATGCAATTCTTAGGATCAATACCTTTCATATCAGTATATTCCCATGCAAATACAGTAGAATGTTTTTGCAAGATTTTGGTTAGTTTTCCCTGTTGTGACTTTTCAAATTTTTGTTGATATTCAATGTTTTACCTGGAAAAATCTCAATGGCAGAACTATCGAACTCTTCCATAGAGTAAAGAGACATTTGTCTTGATGATAAATATTCAATGTCAGATTCCAACTGAAATTGTGTGGGGTCATATTCTGAAGATGTCTCAAAATTTTCTAATGTGTTCAGAATTTGACTATCCTCACTGATTTCAGAAATGGTAAAGACAGGTTGTATAGTGTCCTCATCATCGACCCATTCATTGTCTCCTACTTGTGTGATTGCTTTTGCTGGAGGATACAAATTAAATTTCTTTGTCGAATTACCATTAGAAATGTACATATCCCCAGATCTACAACTAATGAAAGTATCAGCTATGGCTAGCCAAGGTCTTCCTAAGATAAGTGGGTGCCCTCCTAGATTACTCTTGGGAGTCAAAATCATAAAATCTACTGGATATTCCCAAGAATCTAAGGAGGCTGAAATATCTTCTAATACACCATCTGGTTTGATAATTGATCGATCTGCAAGTTGCAGTAAAGTAAGTGTAAAAAGAAGATTAGGAAGTTTGAGCTGTTCCATAGTCTGTCTACTCATAATGTTGATAGTAGCCCCTAAGTCAATCAATGTGTTTTGAATTTCTATCCCATTTATATATGTCTTGACAATTGGACTACCTGGATCTACATACTTCTGCATGGTAATTTTTCCCATCATGATACCTGCAATTTTTCCTACTAGGTGGATTCTTCTTGTATCTCTTGCTTTCCTTCCTGGTATTTTGAGAATCAATTCCTTTATTGTTTTTGCTAGAATAGGAATCTCTCTGATGGCTTGCAGCAAGGGAATCTTGATACAAACATTCTTTAATTCATTTAGAAAATCATAGTTAGGCAACAAGATTTGTTTTTCCACCCCTTTATCAATTTGTAATCTTTCAGGGAAAGGAGGTGGGGATGAAGATGCAGGTTGCTCAACTATAGGAGTTGTGGTGGTTAACTTTTATTTCTCTTTTTGAATGTTTGAGTTTTGAAGAGACGCTTCCTCAGAACCCTTATTGACTTTAAGAGAGTCCTCCTTAGAGGTATCTTGCTTTTGGACATCTATAGAAGGTTTTTCTAAAACTCTACCGGACTTGAGTTGTACATCATTGAGAGGAACAATCATATAGGTAGGAAATTGTTGTCCTTCTATCATGTAAGTATTTTGAGGATTTTTATTGTTAGGATTTGGTAATGGCTGAGCTGGAAGTTGATTTGTCTTTTGTTGGAATGGAAGCATGAGTTGAGGATTTGGATTTTTTTGAGAAAGTTGTTGTTGTGGAAATGGCAATGAAAGTTGTGGGTTTTGATTTGGGAATTGTGGAGGTTGTTGATTCTGAAAAGATGGAGGATATTGATAAAATTGAGCAAATCTCCCATAAGGATTTTGCATACCTTGTACCCATGACTGATATGGATTTTGAGGTTGGGGCCAAGGTTGTTGCCAAGGATTCCAATTTGGTAAGGGTTGAAAATTCATAGGGTTGTTAAACCCTTGAGTTTGTTGTCCCTGCCAAGGTCTTCTTACAACAAAACAGAGAGATTCTACTGAATTTGGATCTTCTTGAAAGACAGCTTTGAGTCCAGGAATTGAAGGACAATCCTTGGTCTCATGATTCTCTGAGCAAATCATACATGTTTCTACAACTTTTGCATCGAAGGGGCATTCCCTTAGAGCATGTTTCTTCCTACATTTCAGACAAAAGATGGCTAGAGCATCAGTTTCTGCTTTCTGCTTGTTTTGAATTTTAAGGGTGTCTAGTTGTTCACTAAGGCTCCCTAAGATATCAGTTTTGAATTAATCAAGCATATTGCCAATTTCTACCCTACTTACTGATCCAGTTGTAGATTTGTTTACCCTGATAAGAGAAGGATCTCTAGGCCCTTTTCCTGTTTTAGATTTTCCCCTTGAGAGATGGACACATAGTTCTACTATGTCATGAAGTGGAAGTTGAGAAATGTCTCCCTTCCCCATCATGTTTAAAATATCTATCCATTCATCTCTGATGGCTTTTAATAGAAGGGCTTTCAAAGTTTCCTCATCTAAGTTGCTTATCTTTGCTCTTTTTAAGTTGTATTGAAATCTTTCAAGTAAATCCTCCAAATTTTCTTCTTTTTGCACTGTTTTGAATACCTCATCCTTGTGATTGGTGGGCATGCAATAGTCCAGGTATCGATCCAAAAATGTTTGTTTCATATCATTCCAAGTCCTAATAGATTGGGTGACTAATCCCATGAACCATTTCAAAGCGGCTCCCTTCAATGTTGAAGGAAACAGTTTGAGTTTTTGAGAGTCTTCCATATAGTCATAGGTTCGGCACACGACTTCAAACTCAAACAAAAACGTTTTAGGATCCTCACTTCGCAATCCATAAAAGTTGGGGAGGACAGATGGTGAGATGTTTTTCATCATTGTATGAGTTTCCTCATCAACTATAGGGAATCCAAACGAGTTGTCTCCTTCCCTGTTTCTTCCATTATTACCTCCACCTCCACCATTGTTGCCTCCATTATTTCCTCCTCCTCTCATCCTCCCTTGATAGAAGAACCAAAGGACTCCGAGGACTCTGAAGAAATTATCATGACAGAGGAAGTAGTAGATGGATTCGGAGGTAGAGGTAGAGGTCGGCAACGACGCCAAAATGTTTGGTCAATTTAGTGTGTCGTAAATTGCTGCATTTAATTGTCAATCCAGGATTCGTAAGTTGACGAAGTGCGGCGCACTATATGTGCAAGATAACCTATCTCTTACCTTTTTGTCGTTTTTGGGTTTTTATTTGTTCTGGAGGTTTTTATCTTAGTTGATTTCCTAATGTGAGATGGAAATTCTAAAAGAAAAGTATGGATATAAATGTTCAAGGCAATGATGTCCTTTATAATGATTTCCCAAACTTCAAACTTCAAAAGGGGTTTAAAACATGCAATGACAAAATTAATTCCTAAAAGAAACTGAAAATGTGCCACTATACTAGTCAAACAAACTGTGAACTATTGATGATGAAACCCATTATCCTTGCTGCTGTCTAAATACAAAAGAAACTATGCTCAAAGAAATTCAAGAATTGCAAGCAAAGTAAATCTAAAATCAAATTACATCAACTCATATTCTGACCCCTCACCATTAGTCTCGCTATGGCTTTTGGAGGTAATTATAAACAACTTGAGCAATCTAATATCTAATTTGCAGGAAAATAAACTAATATCAAATTACACACTCATACCTCAATCCCTCACCATTAGTCCCGCTATGGCTTTCGGAGGTAACTGATAATGACATGAGCAATTTAACATCTAACTTGCAGAAAAATAAACTAATATCAAACTACACACTCATCCCTCAATCCCTCACCATTAGTCTCGCTATGGATTTCGGAGGTAACTGATAATGACATGAGCAATTTAATATCTAATCTAACTAATAAAGAAAATGTACAAAACTGAAATAAATAAGACAGTGCTGGAATTAAAAAGTAAGAAAAATAAATCCGCAGAAGGACAAGACTGACTCCATGTCATTAGTCATTGTAAAACTATGTGCAAATGCCTGGGTTGCCTACTGTAATGTGGAACAAAGACACTGATCAGTTATCAACAGTATAAAGCATGAAAAATTATGGACAGAAGCAAAACGTTAATACCATAAGAGAGGCAATATATACACGTGAATAACTATGGCATAATGAACATAAGGAAATAAAGCATGAAACTATACGGCAATAAACAAAACCTCGGCATGTGCAGGGGCCCTCTACACAGTCCTCGGGCAACAACTATCAACCATGAATTGAGCTTATAAACAAAGTCTTCTCATGTATTCAAAATGCAGTCATAACACAGAAATAAAGTCACGTCATAGTGGGGTCATTAACAGTGAAAATTACATTACAAAAGCTAGCTAATATGCGTATAAGAATGCATTATTTATAACAGAGGATGACATAACTACTTTCCTACAATCTGCGCTGATAAAAGACACGTGAACAACCACGTCCAGGAATCTAGCATTATGGCTACCATGAAGATTAAATCTTTGGAGGGTGGCTATTGGATTCGGCTTATGGAGCAGTCCACAGGTGTTGATATGTCTCCTGAGATTGAGGAACGATAATGCAAGTCTTCACGTGGTGAAATCAGAGTTCTGTCACCGTAGGACTCTTAAGTTGACCACCGCTTGACTACCTTTAACTATGGCCTCTTTTGATGAATTCGACTGAGCCAATAGGGCTCGGTCCATGTCCATGTCGTTTTCAATTTGCCCATGTGGCTCGATTCACCTGAAGACACCTGCAATATAGGCTTTAACAAAATGGCTGCGAAAAGTTGAGCTGGCTGTGGAAAGTGACAAGATTCAGCAGCTCATAAGCCAAAATCTAGTTCAAACAGCAACACAAAGACATAGTCAAGAAACCACTTTAAATGCTCTTTTATAACTAATATGCAATGATATTGATGGTTTAGGAGGTTCAGATGAATGGAAAGAAGCTAGAAAAAGGTGTAGGAAGGATGCAAGTTTGGGGCAACTCTTAAAACAAATGATTCCATGTTATATAACTGTATGCTTGATTCAAGAGCATCACACAACCTTATGCCAAAATGTATCATGGATCATTTGAAGTTCCACATAACTAAATCCTACCATGACCTATACACCTTTGATTCTAAAAGGCTGCTCTATTTGGGATTGATTACGGATCTAGTGGTTACCCTTGCCCAAATTCCAGTGAAAAGTGTAGTACTTGAAATTGTTGTCACAGATATCCCTCCCAAGTTTGGAATGCTCCTTTCTAGGTCTTGCTGTGCCAAATTAGGGGGAACTCTACAGATAGATATGTCATATGCTACTATTCTTGTTTATGGAGGAGAGAAATTAAAATTATATAGAGAGGTAAGATTTGTACATAATATTTGTAAGACTGACCAGCCAAGAAACCATCCAATTTATGCAATAGATCAAGACTTCAGTTGTTTTCAACTCACTTCAAACCAACATAAAACTCAAGCCAAAATTGAAGAGGTAGTTGAAAGTCATGAACCAAATCAAACAGATATTTGGAAACTATTCTTTGATGGCTCTTGCACAAAAGATGGGGCAGGAGCTGGAGTAGTTTTAATTTCACCTGAAAAAGAAAATATAACACAATCATGTAAATTAGACTTTGAAGTTACCAATAATGTGGCAGAATATGAAGCTTTCCTTTTAGGATTGCAATTAGTTAAAAGCCTAAAAGTTCAAAACTTAAGCATTTTTACGGATTCAGAACTCATTGTTAAGCAAGTAAGAAATGCTTGCCAGACCAAGCACCCTAGACTTAGGTCCTACTGAAATGAAGTATGGGATTCAGTTGAAAAATTATTTGATGCTTTTAATTTGATTCATATTCCCAGAGATCAGAATATTCATATCGATGCCTTAGTTGTCTCTGCTAGCTCTCTTAAAATTCCTGATCATACTGATGTACTCTATCAGATACATGTCAAATATAGGCCATCTATCCCAGATAATCTGAAACATTGGCAAATATTCAAAGATGATGAACAATTGAAATCATTTCTGCAGGTAATAGATGATTTTTCATTTCTACAAATTGATGAAGATAAAATTGAAATAAATGAAAATGTACATGGAAATAATACTTCAGATTTTAAAGCCCAAATTGCTAATCATGACATTATTCAATTATCTAATAATTTTATTCCAAAGGGACTCATTCCTTTAGAAAGAGAGTTTGATCAAAATGATGTCCTCTGAAACCCTCAGTCAATTTCTTCAGAAGATGACATAGAAAATATTAACATTGGAACTGATGAAGATATCAAAAACATCAAAATATGTTCATCTCTAGACCGTGAGATCAAAGCTCAATATCTTAAGTTACTGCAAAATTATAAGGATGTTTTTTCTTGGACTCATGTTGATCTAAAGACCTATGATACCTCATTAATACAACATAAGATTCCTCTGAAGTCAGAAGCAAAAACTTATCAACAGAAACTTAGAAGGATAAATCCAGCCCTTCTACCAACTATAGAAAGGGAGATTAAGAAAATGTTAGATGCTCAGATCATCCTCCTTCTTAGATATTCTAATTGGGTTGCAAATCTAGTTCTTATTAGAAAGAAAAATGGAGAAATAAGACTCTGTGTGGATTTTAGAAATTTGAACAAAGAATCATTAAAAGATAATTATCCTTTTCCCAAAATGGATTAGTTACCTCAAATGGTTTCATGATCACAAAGACTTTCTATTCCTGATGGTTTTTCAGGTTACAATAAGGTGAATGTTGATAGAACAAATAGAGGGAAGACAACCTTTACTACACCCTGAGGTACATTCATGTATGCTAGGATTCCATTTGGCTTGATCAATGCTGGAGCAACATTTCAGAGAGCTATGGACATAGCCTTTATGGGTTAGGTAAATAAATTTGTGGTTATCTATCTTGATGACATAATTGTTTTTTATAAATCTGATCAGAAACATTTAAAGCACTTGATAAAGGTTTTTGACAGGTGTAGAAAATTTGGAATATCATTGAACCCTAAGAAGTCCTTGTTTGTTGTCAAAGAAGGACAATTGTTTGGCCATATAATTTCAAAGGGGGGAGTAGTAATTAACCCCAAATGAGTATCTTCTATTGAAACATTGACCTTACCTAGAACAAGAAGGAGATTCAAGCGTTTCTAGGCAAGATCAATTTTCTAAGGAGGTTTATTCCAAATTATGCAGAGATTGTAAAAGATATAACTGACATGCTCCGAAAGGACCATGAAGTCAAATGGACTCCTATTTCTAGGCATGCATTTGAACAAATAAAAAAGGCTATCTTTGAAGATACCTTAGCCAGCCCCGATTATACTAAGCCATTTAGTATTTCTCTTTGGCTTCTAAAACAGCCCTTGCTCTTGTTCTATTACAAAAAAATGAAGATTCCCATGACCAACCCATAGCCTTTTTCAGCAAAGTTATGAGAGATGTTGAGCTTAAGTATGGCATCATGGAGAAGCAAGCCTATGCCCTCATTAAAGCCCTAAAATCATTCAAGATGTATGTCTTACATTCACCTATTACTGCTTATGTCCCTAATAGTGTTGTGAAAATTGTCCTAACCCAACCAGACACTGATGGGAAAAGAGGTAGATGGATCACTCAAATTCTGGAGTTTGATCTAACTATCAAGACTACCAAGCTAGTAAAGGTCAAGGATTAGCCAAGCTTCTAGCTGAATCTAATTGCAAAGTACTTGGAATCAATTCTGTTTTAGAAATACAAGGGAAGAATACACAAGAACCTTCTGTCCTTGGAGAAGGGGAGAATCCACAAGAACCTTCCCTTCATCATAAAGGGGAGAATCCACAAGAACCTTCCTTTCATGTAGAAGGAGAGAATCCACAAGAACCTCAACCTTTAGAGAAGATCAGTCCTATACACATTGATGAAAAATTCTTGTTGTCAAACTGGTATCAAGATATTGTAAATTTCTTGATTCATTTTGAGTGTCTAGCATCGTTCTCCAAAACCCAATGTAAAACTCTTAAGTTAAAATCATTTAAGTATTGCATTATAAATGCAAATTTATACTAGAAAGGTCGACTAAATATTTTGTTATTATGTTTAACAGAATCAGAAACTGAAGGAATCATTGATTAGTTTCATACAGAATTTTGTGGGGGACATTATGCTTAGAGAGCAACAGCATACAAGATTCTGAGGGGAGGATTTTATTAGCCTACATTGTTCTTACAAGTAGGGGCAAAGGTCAGAGGTTGTGTTCCTTGTCAAATGTTTGCTGGTAAACAAAGATTCACAGCTCTTCCACTTGTTCCATCAATAGTTTCAGCACCTTTTTCTTAATGGGGATTAGATTTTGTTGGAGAGATTCACCCCACTTCAAGTAATCAGCATAGATGGATCCTCACTGCAATAGACTATTTTACTAAATGGGTGGAAGAAGTTCCAGTCAAAAATGCTACTGATTCAGTAGTAATTAAGTTTATTGAGGAGAATATCTTATCTAGATTTGGTTGCTCAACTCAAATTGTCACTGATAATGGAGGAAATTTTTCTAGTGTTAAAATGATTGACTTTTGCCAGAAATATCAGAGCCTGTTAGATCATTCAACTCCATACTACCCTCAAAGTAATGGCCTTGCAGTGTCATCAAACAAAAGTCTAGTAAAGATAATAAAAAAGACTCTAGCTGATCATAAGAAGAGTCGGGGTTCACATCTAATTTATGCAATATGGGCAAACAGAATTACTCCAGAGAGATCAATTGGGAAATCTCTATCTCAGTTAGTCTATGGGAAAGATGCAATTTTCCCTACCAATCTGGCCTTCCCTTTTTTAAAATTCTTACAGAATTCAACAGATGAACCTGATGAGTTTTCAAGAAGAATAAATTAGATTATTGAACTTAATGAAAACAGAGATGAAGTTCAATACAATTGAATAAATATCAGAATAAGATGAAGACCCTGTTTGACAGAAGAGCCAGGGAGAGGGACTTTAAGGAAGGTGATCTAGTTCTAAGATGGGATGTTAGGAGAGAAGAGAAAGGAAAGCATGGCAAATTTGACAGTCTATGGTTTGGACCTTTAGCAATTGGTGAAGTGAAGGGTAACAACACTTTTGTGCTGCAGAATCTCGAGGGGCAATATTCCACTTATCCAGTAAACGGAATGTTTCTCAAACATAATATTTAGTACTAAGAAGTTGAAATAATTTTCATTGTATATACTTAGGTTTTCTTTTACCTTTCAAGATGTTAGTGTGATTTTCTTTACAACAAGGACTCCATAGCCTGAGGAGAAAGCACATGGATCTGTAGGTTCTTTGCATTATACAAGAGAGAGCAGTTCCTAGTTGGAGCCAATATTGTAGCATTTTCTGGTTTTGATAAGATAGAATAAATTAGTAAAAAAATACATAAAAATATTTAAAAAAAATGTTAAGTTAGGATATGGACATAACAATATTGAATAAAATGTTAGTGAAAAAATCTTGATGATGATTTCCATATCAAAGAAAATGTTAGGTTAGAAAGAAAAGAAAATAAATAAACTCTGAAAGTGAGCAAGTCTAAATGCCACTACTATTGTTTCTGCAACATAATAGTTATGTACAACTTGTTTTTAAATGCCACAACCCATGATATCAAACTGTTTAATCTTGATTGCTTCATGCTTTAAATTTTATATTATAGATAGAAAATAAAGATTTGGCCAAACTGTTTAATCTTAGCAGATTAGTAGTTAGGTAGAGAATAATAAGGTGCTCATCAGTTTAATTAGAACCCTTGGAGGTTATAAGGGGAGATTTAGATAGTTTGCTTTTGTAAAATAAAAAGAAAGGAAAAGGGTTTGCTAGCTTAAATGTACCCATTAAGTGAAGAAAAAATGAAAGGATAAGCAAAGGGTAAGTAAAGAAAGGTTGCAGACATTTGATTATTCATTGGACAAAATGTACATTTATCATGTTTCATTATATGTTTCTATGTCCATGAAGCAATTACACAAAGCAAACGAAGATCAATTAATTAACTTCCCATTCATCTCCATTCATCCCTATACTCATTAATTTCCCTTTCCCACCTTTATACATTCATATCCATTCATTTTTCATAAAAACCCCTTTTCCTAAAGTCAAAACCCTTTTTGCCTAGGAAAAGTGAAAAACCCATGCAAAATCCCTTTTTTCCATGTAAAATCCATTTTTACCAGAAAAACCCACAAAAGGTGTTTTACCCTAAGTATTATGCATATATGAAAAGTAAATAAACCATGAAAATGCATTATACATAGTCTCTTTTCCCTTTTCCACCTAATTTCCCTTTATCGCCCAAATTTCTCCTTTTCACGTGTATTTCCTCTTTTCTGCTCATATTTTCATATTAACATTAACTAGTATTAAACCCCTGAAATCTCTTTTCCCATATATTATTAACTCCTTTAATAAAATATCCCAAAAACCTTAGTTTCATCATAAAACTATGTATTTTCATATTGCATCGCAATATTGGCAGATCGCAAGCCTTTCAACGTGCATCCACTTTAGTCGATTGCGATATGCAATCAATGATGGGCCCGGACTCGACCAAATATATATTATAATCTATATTCATATCGCATTTGCCTCCATCGCAAGTCCTGGCTAATAGCATAACCCTCCACCATTGCGATCTAGATTGCAAGGCGCGACGAACCTGACGCAATATACATTACAATTCATACCCATATCGCATCTGCCCCTCATCGCAAGTTTTGCTAAAATAATAACTCTCCACCCTTTGCGATCTCCGATATGCGAGAAGAACCCAAACCCGATCGCAGTATTAACCATGTTTTATTTCCATGTTGCGTCCAGACCTTATCGCATTCCTAAAAGATGGGCCTCCCTCCGCTAAACCCCGATTGCGATATGCGATATTAGCCCGGACCCGATATCTTTATCTGCCCAAGTTAATAAAATTTCAAGTCCGCCATATTTGTTTTGCGAAGGTTTTCTTCATTAAATTGTTTTTACGATTTAAACGAAGAATTAACCTTAAGCCTCCATTTCACCACTAATAAGGGTTTTAAGCCATAATAAAGTCATTACTGCCATATTTAATCATTTATACCCTCCATATTGCTCCTTCACTCCACCACCATCCAATCCAATGGATTCAGATCCAATGGCCCTCGACGATTTTAGGTTAGCTCTTTGTACGAGCGTTACCCACCCGAAAAGAAATATTCCACCATCCTCCATTGTTATGTGTCAGGCTTATATTATTTCGGGCGACCCCCTCCCAAAACCGCCCGTGCTTCATAAGCGGTGTGATGAAAACCACCTTCCAAAAAATGACAAAATGGTTATTGTTCACTATCGCACCATATTTCAAAAGAAAACTGTTTTTCCCGTTTAAACGCCAAAATGACTATTTCGCTTTGTTTTGCCTGTTTTACATAGCAAAGCCTCCATAATGCCTCTGCGACTAATTAAACCATTGTTTCACCTTTGGATATGCTATGGACTAATTCCAATGTCCTTTCAAGCTCTATAAAGCCATTGAAGACCTTTTGTCACCCTTGTTTTTCTTAACAGTTTTTGTGTTTTGTAGGTAACGACTCAGTGTTCTAGGCTTACAGAGAAAAAACCCTGTGTACAGTTGGAAGACAAATATGAAGATCATATCAATTTACTTTACCTGTAACATAAAATCTAAAGTGATTTACTGTTGAAAAACACAGTAAAAACCTAGATTGCACAGTAAAGGTAAAAAGAAATAGTAAAGGTTATTCTATAGGGTTAAAAGATATTCACAGAGTTTAAAGAGTATCAAGTAAAAGATTAAATGATCAAATTAGCCAGCAGGATTCAAACAATCTAGCAGCTTAAAGGGAAAAATATCAAACAGAAAAGCCAACACAACCTGAATGAAAGGGATAGTAAGAAGCAGTTCAATTGCTGCCCCTATCTTCTTGCATGAAGATCTTTTACGTTCTTAAAATAAATCTTAATCAGTTTTAGGATATTTCTTAGTTTTATTATTGTATAAATAACTCTCTTCTCGAGATGTTATTGGTTCGAAGTTCAAGATTCATTGTTCATTGTTTGTTAAGTCCTCACTGTTAATTCTACTTTGAACTTGGAAGCCACCTTTGAAAGAAGCTTTTCTAGACAGTTGATGTACTCAGTCTTTCTGGAACCTTAATACAAAGCAGAAGATTCTGAATTTGGTTTCACACAGTTTGTGTGATCCTGTAAGTTTTTCTAGTGATCAATCATTATGTTTTTCTTCATATGCTTACGACTTATAGAGATATCTAGGTAAGAAAAATTGTGTTTTGATTTATTCTTATAAGCTCCTGAAGTGATCATCTATTAAGAGAATGGATTAATGAACTGTCTATTTAGCTAATCCCCTCTAATCAATAAATCATCAACATCTTGTGTAAGCTTAAGTCTACTACCTTGAACCTTTGGAACGTATGTTAGAAGGTTTTCCTACTTAAGATTGTTCTGTTTTACACTCTGGAAACTGTGATAATCATATTATTTGTTGTCTTCTTCTCACCACTATTTTTGATCTATATCACTGTGTAAAGCTTTATAGCAGCCCTTTGGTAGCTGGGATGGAAGATTGTTGAGGGCGACAGTGACTTAGAGTGGGGGAGGATGTAATGCCTTGGAGCTGTGGATGAGTTTCGGCGAGGGCGATGATGGAGGAGCGCGGACGAGCCAAGCGAAATGGATAGCCGTGTGGAGAAAACGTGAGGTGAATGGAAAATTGGCTAAGTGTTGGGTGGTTGGTTTATAAGGTGAGGCGGTTTCGGGTGGGGGCACCCAACCAATGAGCCGACGTGTGGAAAGTTAGAACGATGGGCCGAAGGGGTGGTTGGCTGGGCAGGCCGACGTGGTGAACCATGGTGGAGAGGCATATAAGAACATGGTGATGGTGGAGCCATTCATCATTGAACTCAAGTGAATCAACAAGCATACGAGCCGTAGAGGTGAAGTGTGAAGTTGGAGAGTTTTGGAGTTAAGGCAGAGGTGTAGGCAGACTCTTGGGCCGAAACATTGTTCTAGGGAAAACGTAGAAAACAGAGCTACAGGTCGTGCGAAGGCATGCAAGGGCGTCGGGCCAAATGACCGTGCAAGGGCGTTGGGTCAAATGACAGTGTGAGGGCGTCGGGCCGAATGACCGTGCAAGGGCATCCGACCGAACAACTGGGCGAGGGCATCCGAGGGTGTTTGTCTAAACAACTGGGTGAGGTCGTGCGAAACCGTTTGGGCGAGGGCGTGCGAGGCCATCGGGCTGAACGACCAAAAGGTTAAACGTTTGGGCGAAGTCGTTCTAAGGCGTTCGCGTGAGGGTGCCAAGCCGAACAAGCGAACGGACGAAGGTGTGCAAGGGCGCTAGGATGAACGAGTGAATGGGTGAGGGCGTGCAAGGGCATCAGGCTGAACGACTGAACGGGCGAGGGCGTGCGAGGGTGTCCGCCTAAATGAGTTGAGGGCATTCGGCTGAATGAGCCGAGGCCAAACAACGTACTAAACAATGTGATGGTGAATGAGGTGCGATGGGCGGAAGTATCCTTGGGCACTCCGAATGGTGGTTTGAGCAGTGTGAACAGTGCAGGCTGACTTGCATGAGTTGACAGATATTGTACCAAGGAAACTTGGGGTTTCCTGTAAAAACTGTAAAATTGTATATTTTGTGAAGTATTGATATTATTGAGCAAACTCATATTTCAGGGAGTTGCCCCTCCTAGTTTATTATCCGCTGTACATATATGTGTAAAAGATAATAATGATGAATGATGTAAAAACGTTTTCATTATGTTAATGAAAGCATATTTAGGAAAGTTGAAAAATAATCTAAGTATAGAAAGTAGGCATAGTCCACAATCGCAAGTATTGTTAAAAAGAAAGTAGTCGGTGGTGCGGCACCTCCTATAGTGCGGTTGGAAGAGTACCGCTAGTGTAGGAGCGTGACAGGTGGTATCAGAGTTACTGATATGTGACGAAGAAAGATGAATACTTGGCATTTGTGACAGGTGATTCAGATTTGCAGAGGGGAAGTGTAATACTTCGTGACAGGTTTAGCAGGGGTGAAGCATCTTGCTTGGGCCAAGCTGAATGACAAGACATGGTAGGTTTTGAAATTTGTCAAGGGAGGCTCTTATTGACCTTATACAGGTTGAAGCGGATGAAAGAAGAGAACCGATGGATTCGAGATGAACTTGAAGTCTTGGAAAGGAATGTTTAAGATGAACTTCTTCGACTTGGTTGGGCAATGGAGTAGGTTGCAGCTGCAGATTGCGATGACGAAAAAGAGGAAGCCGTGATGTTTGAGGATGTTGCAGATATGATAGCGGTGGAGGATGAACTTGAAATTGTTCAAGTTGGACTAGGATCGTGCAGTTTCCAAACATTGGTGGATGAGGATACTCACATGAAGAGCCTCATGATGAAGTAAGTAATACTTATACTTGTGTTTCAGTTGAGATTTTGGTAAATGGACCATATGCAGGGAAGTGCAAAATTAGTTTGCTAATGCGATGGAGGATCATACCATAGATGTCTATGATGAGACCTTGTATGGAGAAGCAAGGACCATTGATTGTTGCAGGACTTGTTGGGGTTGTTTGTGACCTTATGGTACAAGGTGCGAATGCCTGTGACAAGGAAGGAACATGATGATCATTTCGGAGGAATGAGTCATGCTTTAGCCATATGGAGAAATTGGCTAAGTGCCCGGCATGACTCATGGATAGATTGGAGATGGGCACACACTTGAGTTTGGTGATACTTGGGTGGACTTCTCATGGTCGAGACCAAGAGGAAGTCTTGGTGGAACCTTTAGTGGGGGACCCATGGTGGAAGAGACTCATGTGATGATGATATGGTTTGGGTGACCGAGTTCACTAGACTGGATTGCAGAGTTGGATGAGGATGGTCGATTGTTGTGATGGGTCTACCTAGTTGGAAAACATGGGCAACTTGAGTCATGGACATAAAGTTGGGGACATGGAGCATGGCAATTGTATGCAGGGACATTATGTAGGCGCACTTGTAGAAGTGTCACTTATGGGCATCCAATGAGAAGTGCCAAAGCAGGGATGTTGTGCAAGTGGATTCGCTGATGTGACATGGAAATGTTTTATTTATGAGCCAATGGGGATGTTGTGCACTCTTGTACAAAAAGGCCATGGACTTGGTTGGATTTGTGAGCAGAATATGGAGAATTCCTACTACATGGAGAGCTGAGGCAACTTGCAAAGACCTTTGGGCTGAGACATGTATGCTTGCTAGGGTGTTGGTTGGAGATGACTCATGGAGCTCATGATGACATGAGTTTGTGACTTTTAGGGACTTCATATTATGGTGGATTTGGAGTGATGGAGTTGCAACGATGGTGATGCCTTGGTGGAAACACTTGGGCATCGGTTGAGCCGAGACTTAACCACTTCTGATACAAGGAAGATGAGACAAGTGTATACTTGTTTCCTTGGCAGACTTGAGGGATGGCACATTGCAGATATGATGGAGGTGGCTTCATGGACTTGGATGTGGCACATCAAGAGTCAGGTTTGATGAGAGGATCTCTTCATTTTGAGAAGATAGATTTTACACATATGAATGATGATGTTGGATTAGATGCAACTGATTTCATGTAGCACATTGATACCAAACATCATGAACAACATGTTGCGGATGAGATGAAGACTACTTCATGGACCTGGGCATAGCTTACTTACATGGGGATGGATTCTTAATCGAGTTGATGTTGTGACAGGAGTCTAAGAAACGACTGATGATGTCATAAGGATGTGCATTCTTATGGTTTGAGTGCGACAGTTGGATTAGCTACCTAACTAGTTCGAGTCATGGGGGTCAACAATGTACAGAGATGTGTTAACATTGTGTTGGAGTATCATGGCAGCGGTTCGCACAATGACATGATGAGGTCAACACGATATGTTGTAGTGGGTATGTAGCTTAAGTTGGAGGGACCAACGTTCCACGGTGGGGCAGCATGTGGGGATTGCGACGGAGGTGATTGATGATCATGGATTGAGGAGACTTTCTGATTTATGAAGGACATGTACTGGTGGATTATGTGGCATTTGTATGGATATCTTGGTGACAGATTGTCGCTGGGATGGAAGATTGTCGAGGGCAACAGTGACTTCGAGTGGGGGAGGATGTAACGCCCCAGAGCTGTGGATGAGTTTCGGCGAGGGCACACGACAGAGGAGCGCGGACGAGCCAAGCGAAACAAACAACTGTGTGGAGAAAACACGAGGCGAATTGAAAATTGGCTAAGTGATGGGTGGTTGGTTTATAAGGTGAGGCAGTCCCAAGTGGGGGCGCCCAACCAATGAGCCGACGTATGGAAAGTTAGAACGATGGGCCAAAGGGGTGGTCGGCTGGGCAAGTCGACGTGGTGAACCATGGCGGAGAGGCGTATAAGAACATGGTGATGGTGGAGCCATTCATCATCGAACTCAAGTGAATCAACAAGCATACGAGCCACAGAGGTGAAGAGTGAAGTTGGAGAGTTCTAGAGTTAAGGTGGAAGTGTCGCTGGACTCTTGGGCCGAAACATTGTGCTGGGGCAAACACAAAAAACAAAGTTGCAAGTCGTGTAAAGGCGTGCGAGGGTGTCAGGTCGAACGACAATGTGAGGGCATCGGGCTGAATGACCAGGCGACGGCATCTTAGGGTGTTTGTTTGAACGACTGGGCGAGGTCGTGCGAAGGTGTTCGGGCGAGGGTGCCAAGCTGTACGACCGAAAGGTTAAACGTTTGGACGAAGTTGTTCGAAGGCGTTTGGGTGAGGGCATGCGAGGGCTTCGAGCCGAACGAGCAAATAGGCGAAAGCATGCGAGGGCGTCTGGCCAAATGAGTGAACGGGCGAGGGCGTGCAAGGGCGTCGAGCTGAACCACTAAACGGGCGAGGGCATGCGAGGGTGTCCACTTGAACGAGTTGACAGCGTTCGACTGAACGACGTGCTAAACAGTGCGATGGTGAACGAGGTGAGACGGGCGGAAGTATCCTTGGGCACTTCGAACGGTGGTTCAAGCAGTGTGAACAGTGCAGGCTGACTTGCACTAGTTGACAGATATTGTACCAAGGAAACTTGGGGTTTCTTGCAAAGATTGTAAAACTGTATATTTTGTGAAGTATTGATATTATCGGGCAGACTCATATTTTAGGGAGTTGCCCCTCCGAGTTTATTATCGGCTGTGCATATATGTATAAAAGATAATAATGATGAATGATGTAAGAAAGTTTCCGTCATTACTTAGGAAAGTTGAAAAATAATCTAAGTATAAAAAGTAGGAGTAGTCCACGATCACAGGTATTGTTAAAAAGCAAGTGGTCGGTGGTGCCGCACCTCCTATAGTGCAGTTGGAAGAGTACCGCCAATGTAGAGGTGTGACATATATGGTCCCCAAGGTGACTTTGGGCATGAGACTTATGGGTTCTGTAGTGATCACATCTTGGATTGAGGGAGTACCATCATGGAGAGTGAAAAAATAGAATTCCTATGTTAGGGTTTTGATTGTACTCTTCGCGGGTTTCGCCACAGCAGCCTCGTGCTAGCTCCCATATGGTTCCCAAGCCGAATTTGGGCACGAGACTTCTGGGTTCTGTAGTGATCACATGTTAGGTTGAGGCAGTATAGTGTTCCCCCAAGTGAAGTTTCAACTGGATCCATGGCGTTCCGTGTTCAAGGAGTTCGTCGAAGAAAGGGGACTTCAGCGTTGTGGCTGCCATCAACTATGGTGTTTGTCAAAAGCAAAATCTGTGTATCAAAAAGGGTGCCCCAAGCCATGTGGTCAACGTTGATGTTGCTTACTCTCTATTAGACCAGACGAGACAAATATGTTGGACCAGAAAAGTGAGGGTATTCTCCTTCCCTGTTTATATCCTTGCTATACTTTTTATATACGAGAAACTATTGTGGAGTGGATATAAGTGGCTGTGGTTCCTGAAACGATCCAGATAATGGAGCCATTCTTTGTTCGGTTTCGTACAGCTGTGTGGTCATTGCGCCAGAATCTTTCTTTGGGGTTAAATTAAATGAACGCACGCCCCCAGTCCTGTGCCTTTTATGTCAATTATGTCACTGGAGTTTCGGACTATGGTCCACTCCCCTATCGAGTTGCACACTTCCACATAATCATCAAGTGGCTGTTGTTTATTTATCAATCTTAGTTTAATGACTACAAGGAACTTAAAGACAGGAAAAATTGATAATTCATCAGTAAATCTTGTTCCTATCTTAATTATTTCATGCCCATAAATAAAAAAAAATTCCTCATAGTTGTCAACCAATGTAAATAAGTTAAGGCTTGCTTTCCGTACTTGAATTTTTACCTTAATTTCAAAGAGATCAAACATTGGAATATGCAAAAGGTGTACAGTAATGAATATTAATGATTCCGATCCTTTGAATTACTTTAAATTCCGAATACAATGAATAATGATTTCGATCTTTGAATTCTTCAAACGCGGAATAAGTCGATTTTAACCTGGTTTATTAAAGAAAAATTATACTTTTATTTTAATATGTTTATTTAATTTAATAATAAATTTTATGTGAGATCCTCCGTTAAACATTGTTAAAATGCAAACTTAAGATGTTAAACTTGTACGAATTAAATATCCAAAATTTAACAGAATCCAAAATTATTTGTATTTCTTTTAAATTTTTTATGTAGTTAAAAAATAACGAAAATCTCTTAAAAAATAATATATAAAATATGTTCCGTTCTGACTCCTCGAATACTTGTAATAGTTATTAATTCATAAATGAAACTACTTTTCTGGTATTTGTTTTCCTCAAACTTTTAACAAAACACTTGTTGACGAATTATTTCACCGGGTGAACAATTAATCAAGCCACAAGATTTTAAAAAGGGAGGTCGGCTTTCACTATAATGTTGAAAAATTCGACAAGAGAAAATCATATTTGACGGAAACATGTACAGTGAATGTTAAAATTATTGATTTCCAATTTGTTTTATTTTTTAATAATCTATTTGACTTTAATCTTTCTTTAAAGCAAATGCTGAACCATTCTCGGCTCTTTTATATGCATATATGGTATTTGGAAGCATGTGATTGTTTCACGAGTTACTCCCATGTAAACCCCACGCTAAGCACATGGAATTGTAAACTCTGTTTTCGAGATTTAGGTCAATCACATCGTTGGTTAACTTTACAATGTTACATATTTAGGTTTTAGGTTACATTTATGTTTTTATTTGTTATTTTGGTCATTTTGTTGGTGGTGTATCAGATCCGTGTTTTTTATTTCGACTCCACAAATGAAATTTATATATATATATATATGAAATTTAAGTGTGTTACATTAATTGAATTATTTAAATTATAATATGTAATATTAGTGCATTTACAAAATTAAAATAACACTACTACTATTTTATATATATTTAAATATTCTTTAAATCCATTTAATTATTTAGAATTAAAAAAATATAATATAAATTAATATAGTTTAATTCTAAATTTTGATAATGATGATGATGGTGGTTAATGTCCACTGAGACCAAATTTTGGTCTATCGGACCTAAAGAAACGAATTATTTAGTTTGATTTAAGATTTTATTCTTATGCTCAAAAAGCTTGGAGAGAAGCCTCCTGAGCTCACTGTAATTTTGATAACGTAAAAGGCTAGGAAGGTCAGTATTGCAACAAAGATTTTGAAACTGAGATCTAATGTGGTTGTACATGAGGCACTCTAAGAGGAAGTGATTTTCATTCTCGATGTTCGTATTCTCATAGAGATGGCAGAACCTTTCCATCCATGGTGTTTCAGTAACTGCCCAATGACCCATTTCAGTATGGAGCTCATGAGAGTTCATTCTAATCTTGGCTATATTAATTTTCTTCTTTGAGCTAGTTAAAATAGAGAAATACATTTGATCTTTTAGGGTGGGGTTGATGACCTCCTTATAATATCGTAATTTTCTTTTCGCTGCTAAATCTTTCTCACACCACATTTTTCTTTGAAGTTAGAAGTAACAATATTTTTAATGTTATTAATGTTTTGCAATGCACCATTCTTGTTGATCTCCCAATGGTTTAACCAGGCCCTTGTGTCTTTATACCAACCTCGTTTGAGTCTTAGGTGGTTTTGGCTGGAATTTAAAGCTAGCTTAGGAAGTCTATGGTTCTCCTATGTTTATGAGTTTTGTGCTTGTACAACAGAGCTGTATAGCTGGCTCTCGATAGGGAAAGACCACTTCTTAAGGAGATTAGGATAGGGGTGTTGCTTTTAATTTTGAGGTTATACGTTATAAAACGCTTCTGGATTTGCTCAATATTTCTCCAGGATTCTCTAGAGATGCTACAACCCCAAACCTCACATCCATATAAGATAACCGGAGTGACTAAAGTTTCAAAGTTGAACTTATTTCTATCCCACATTACGAGGTTTGCCATTTTACAATTATTTTCAAGATCAAAATAAGCTTTCCATCCCCCATTAATCCTTTTCTCAATGCTATAGTTCCAGTTGAGCTTGATGAATATCAATTCCTAGATACTTGTAGGAAGACACTTCCTCCAAGTTACTATTGTCATACATAAAATTAGCGTAAGTGTCCTTCTTGGATTTGATAATCATGACTTTTGTTTTGTTAGTGTTAACAATCATACCCATGGTAGAGCAGAAATACTTAAGAAATATAAGTTGCTTATCAAGATCAGATCGACACCTTGTGAAAAGAACAATATCGTCAGCGTAGAGAAGAAAGATGATGACTATCCCAACTAAGATCGTGCCAGAACATCCTGCTTCCTCTAAACAACCTTCTAGCTTGTCGATATAAATGCCAAATAGGGCAAGGGAGAGGGGGCAACCTTGTTTAACTCCGATATTACACTTAATATCTTTCAACCACCCCTCATTTCTCTTTAACTTGGCAATCACATTCTCATATAACCTTATAACAACAGCACTCAACTCAAAAGGAACCTTTAACTCTTCTAATCTGTTCCAAAGGTTGTTTCTAGGAACTGTATCGAAAACCTTTCTGAAGTCCACAAAGCAACAAAAGAGATTGGATTTATCATTGCGGTATTCCTCCACAATGATCCTAAGCGTAACGAGGTGGTCTGTTGTTGAGTGCTACTTTCTTATCCTGCTTGGCCTTTAGCCCACTTACCTTCACTTTCAAGCCATATGCTCAACTTCCTTTCCAAAATAATACCATATAGCTTGGCTAGGAGAGGGTTGATCATAATTGTCCGATAATTAGAGGGGTTATTTGTATCCCCACTTTTAAAAATAGGGATAATGAGGCTTTGAGTCCATGGTTTAAGGAACCCTTGCTTGACCGCTTGATTGAAAAGCTTATGAATATGGGGGATGAGGACAAGACCTCCAATTTTTAAGTTTTGCACCTGGTAACCTTCAATGTCCTTAGCTTTCCCATTAGCTAAGTGATTAACCCCAAAATCAATGTCTTCTAATGAGAAAACTTCTT
This sequence comes from Pinus taeda, assembly GCA_000404065.3. Taxonomy (NCBI): domain Eukaryota; kingdom Viridiplantae; phylum Streptophyta; class Pinopsida; order Pinales; family Pinaceae; genus Pinus; species Pinus taeda. Next base: position 24,054 of record APFE030793847.1, on the reverse strand, counting down.
TCATTGTGAGCAGGGTTTCAAATTTATCCATGACATTTGGATATTTATAAAGCTTTTTAAGATAGGAATTCTAGTTGTGTAAAGCAATTTTATTATTATCTTTAGTTTTCCTAGTTAGAATCTGCCTCCATAATTTCTTAGGAGCTACCTTAGAGAGGTGTAAGAGATTCTCTTATTTTTGACGAATATATTGCCTTTTTTTCCTTTTAGTTAGGGCTTTGTATATTTTTATCTTGCCAATTTTAAGAGATTCATCAACAAGTTCCTTAATTGCTCTCCTTGCACTTTTACAATCTTTGTCATAGCATGGGTTGGTTTTGCTATTTCTTTTATTACTTGAAACTTCAATTGAGAACTTTTTAATAGAATATGAGAGGGTTGTAGTAAAATCATGATAGAGATCTTCTATGTTGTCTATACTAGATAAAGGAAGCAAATTAGTCTTTAATTCATTTAGAAAGAGATACTTTTTATTTCCATCAAAGATTGACTTCTTTTGGCTATAAGGATTATCTTCTATGGGATCTCTATGCTTGACAAAAATGAGAGTTATAAGTAAAGGCCTATGATTAGAGTCAGGCTTGTGGTCGTTTAAGATGTCAAAATTTGTTATTTCATTGTATAGAGGGAGATCGGAGATAACATAGTCTACCACGCTACTACCAAGCCCATGCATGCAAGTCATCTGGCTAGAATTGGGCCACTTCTTTAGACCGTTACAAATTATGAGATCCTGAGCACTATAGAGCTTGACTAGCTCCAACACAAACAAATTATCCCCAAGGTCTTCAGAGTTCCTTTTGTACTGGCTAGCTAGAGGAAGGTCTTCGTCTAACCAAAGAGGATTAGTGTTGGAATAATTGCTTAGAAGAATAGCTTGGTTGCTTGAAGTTCGAGCATTAAAGTCACCCAGTAAAAGGATATTGCCTTCATTCCTTAGTCTAGAAATATCATTCTCTAAACCATTGTAAGGACTATTTTTATCTAGATTATTTTTCTTATAGAAGTTAGAATTGATGGGGGAGGGGGAATAACAGATTCCTATGTAGGTATTTTTATCATAAATGTCAATAATTTCTATTCAACTATATTGGTTGTAAGGGTCGTTTTATAAATCCTAGCATGGGGAGAGATGTTCTTCTTAATGTAACAAGCTATACCCCCAATGCCTCTACGGGAGGATCGCTTATTCCAGGTAGACCATAATGTAAAGCCATCTATGTTAGGGACCTTAGATTCTTCATGCTCCCAAGTTTCAACAAGCAAAATAATATCAACATCATTCAAGATCCAACTTAGCTTGGGGCCTTTGTTCCATGGAAAGCCCTGACAGTTCCAAGAAAAAATCTGGAGCATGTTGAATTGCTATTTATTATTATCTTTTTGGTTTCTATCTCGGGTAACGGCTTTTCTATTTCTGATTATTGCCCATTTTCCTTCCTTCCTAGCTTCCTTTATCTTTTGAACTCCTTTCTCAATTCTTCTTGATCTTCTGGAATGAGATCTTCATTTATAAATATTCCCTTTCCTTTTAGACTTGAAGTTTTACTAAGTATGTCACACTTATGGTCCGTAGAGCTCACCTTTATTTGGATCAACCTTCCTTTATTCTTAGTTAGTTTCCCTAACCTTGTTGCTTCTGTGAGACATGTTGTTTCGATTTGTAATATGTTATGTAATTATGTAATTATGTCATGTTATGTTATTTTTGTTTGTTTATAAAAAATAAACAAACAAGCGTGCTGATTTTGTTTTAACTCATCTATTTTTTGTACATTTCTTTGGATATAATGAAGAATAATTTATTTTGATAACATTAATTTAATATATATTTTTAATGTAATTTATGAAATGTACTTTTGAATAATTTTTAGAATATCATTTTTATTGGGCCGAGAGGTGCTACAACCCAATAAATATGTAGGTGTTATATAAATAGTAAACAATTTTAAATGTAGGCTTAACTAAAAAATGAAATAAAAAATGTTAAAACTGATATCGTGAATGAGTGAAAACATTTAAATGTTGGTTCAATTAATAATAAAATTTAAATCAATAAAAATAATGAAATTCAATTTGTTATATTTTGATTTAGTTATTAACTTGTGAACAAGCTTTTTAAAAATACTATGGCTTATCAATACCGCATGCCCAAAAACCATAACTTATTTCACAACAAAAATATTTTATAACAATATGACAAGATTCTTAACCATGGATATTCACCCCCACTTTACCGTTGATATTATTAAGTTGTAAAAACTAGGCTTTGTAACGATACAATAGGCCAATACCATGGTTTATCAATACCACATGCCCAAGAAACGTAACTTATTTCGTAATCAAAATATTTTATAACAACAATAAAATATTCTTAAACATGGATATTCACCTCCACTTTACCATGGATATTATTAACTTGTAAATAGGCTTTGTTACAATACTATGGGCAAATACCATGGCTTATCAATACCACATGCCCAAAAAACATTACTTATTTCATAGTCAAATATTTTATAACAATAACAATGGATATTGGCCCTCACTTTTCCATTGATATTATGAACACAGTCGGTCTACGGAGGCAGAGGAATTTCCCAAATTGCACCCAGATGGCCAAATGTGGCTGGAATCCAAGTAAAAAAAGTTCAAAAAATCTTGTAGATGTAGTGTTTGAATCATGTTTTTGATGGTGGAAATAGATTCAAAACCAACCAAAAAGTTTAGGGCACCTAAAATTATGAATTTTGACAACTTTTACTTGGATTTACAAAAAATCCCTACCACATTTTTTCAAAATATAACCACAATTTCATAACTTTTAGGGGAAAAAAGCATAATTTTTAGACTACGGAAATTTGAACTTGTGAATAGGCTTTGTTACAATACCATGGGCTAATACCATGGCTTATCAATACCACATGCCAAAAAATGATAACTTATTTCACAATAAAAATATTTTATAAAAATATGACAAGATTATTAACCATGGATATGTTGGCATTATGATACAAGTGTTGTCCTTGCTGGCAAGATGACAGATTATAGTGCAGCAGGTTAGTAGCAAAGAATTGATGATCAGACTACAAAGAATGAAGAAAGATGAGTATATACACAGGTTCACTATATACCAAGTCGCGTACATAGGCAGGTTATACGTAGGTTCACTATGTACCAAGTCGCGTATATACGCAGGTTCGCTATATACCAAGTATGGTATACACGCAGGTTATAAACGCAGTTTCTCTATATACAAAGATGCGTATACACGCGAGATTGTGGATCAAAAGTCGCGTATGTGTATGGACACACTTTCATGCACGGAAAAGCATGTACATGTGGGAAAGCTTATTTTTGGGTCCGTGGTATTTAGACCTATGGTTTTGGTCCTTGGTATTGCATCCGAAGTGTTGAACCCAAGTATTGGTTCTTAATGGTTTTGGACCATGGTATTGAGTAAGGCCTAAGACTATAAAAGGAGAAGAAGATCGTTAGGCAAAGGGATGGAGAAAGTCTGGAATATCTCATGAAGTATGAGATCCAGTATGCAGGTTATGGGTTCATGGTGTTTTGCTAAGGAGGAATCTAAGCGGTTGATAGAGAACAAGATCTAAGGATAGATCGAGATCTAAATGGCTTGGAATGAATCATCTCTATATGGTTTGATCATGCTTATTCTAGATTTGTATACTGACGAATGTAATGTTTTGTAAATGTTATGATTGATGTCTGGAATAGATGCAAAGTTATGAGAAAATATTTGTAAATCTGTACACGGGTTGGATTTGGTGAAAGCGCGTATGTACGCTGGTTTGGTTCATCATAGTAGCGTATACATTATGATATATGATATTCGAAGTTGCAGTTGAATCTAGTTATTGTTGCAGAGTTCTGTTGTCTGTTCTGTGTCCTAGTGACTGTGTTGTTGACAGGGTTTCAGTGCTTCAGTATTGGGTGATTTAGAGATTGATGGGTGTATTGCAATGATGATTAATTTTGTGCTTCAATGTTGTTGTTGGGTCCAGTATGAAAATTGGATGAAACGTGGCCTTTCAGATTATATTGTTGTGCTTCAGGAGTATCCAATATGAAAATGTATGAAACGTGGTACCTGGAGGAAGAAAGAGAAGGTTGTTGCCTTCTGTAGGTCGGCACCTACGTACTAGTACATCAGCTAGTTCAAGAGCTAAGGGGGTGGTAGCTCCCTTCTAGTAGCAGCTGGAAAACGAGTGAAGCTTGGAGCATTCAGTAGGTAGGCACCTACGTACTAGTAAATGGATCGGCTAGTACAAGAGCTAAGGGGGTTGTAGCTCCCTTCCAGGAGTGTCTGGAGAACGAGAGAGGGTTGTAGCCCTCTGCAGGTTGTAGCCTACGTATTGGTAAAGGACTGCACCAATACATAACTATTGTAAAAGGAAGTTTCTTATTAAAAGAAGATAGAGACGACTTGCAGCAGGTGGTTTTCACCCACATTGGGTTTCCAACTTATATCATGGTGTTCATGTGTGCTTCTTGTGTGATGATCTGTTCTACTTTTGCTGCTCCTATTTATTGTTCATATGATTAATAATGTTCCGATGCATTCATTAAGGATCAACTAACTGAATCATAAGTTTACTGGATATACACTGGTTGCATTAATCATAGTTGCGTATACACACGGTTTGCCTTAACTGAAGTAGCGTATATGAATCTAAATATGGAAATGAAAAAGTTACATTGATTTGATAACACTGATTCACCCCCTCTTCTTAGTATTATTTCCAACAATTGGTATCAGAGCAGGTCCTTTGGTAGAAGCTTGATCGCTCAAAGGAGATCTGTAGAACAATGGGAAAGAAGCTCAAGAAGAAAGCACCTAAAAAAGAAGAAGACATCTCAGAAAGGCTATGACAGTGGAAGAATCGATTGGGGAATATGTGGAAGAAGCACTTCAGATTCAGAATCACTTCAGAATGAATATGAACAAGAACTATCAGGTATGAATTTGTTATCCTCTAGTGATACTGTTATCTATCCATTTGAAGATGATGAAAGTAACAGTGAAACAACTGAACGTGCTCTTATGGGTGAGCAAGAAAGATATCAAATAGAGGCAGAATTTAAAAGGCTTATAGACAAAATTAGAGACCAACAAGATCTATTGAATATAAGGGAATGTGCTGTCAAAGAAGAAGCTACCAAACTAAAAGCTCAACTAGAGGAAGGAAACAAGGTAAGGAAGGTATTCAAGGACAAGGTAGTTCAATGTTAAAAGTTGCAGGATGAAGTGACATCATTAGGAAATGAAGTCAATGAAAGGAGCACAACAATCAAGAAACTCAGAGATAGATCCAGTTATTATGAAAGGCTTGAAGCTACGATCCTCTCGCTAAAGGAAGATCTTGAAGAATCAAAGAAGCAAAATAAATAACTACTCCAATCTCTTGAAAAACAAGAAAACAAAGTTCTTCAACTAAGACATCAGTTGGAAGAAGGAAGAAATGCTGAAGAAAACATGAAGAAGCAGTATCTTGAAAAGGAAGAGCAACATCAGGTTGAGGTAAATGTTCTAAAAGATAAATTAGAAGAAAAAGATAAGCTCTTACGATTTCAAGATAGTACTAAGATCTTGGATGATATTCTTAGTAGTCAAAGGTCTCCTGCTACCAAAACTAGTCTTGGCTTTCATGAATCTGTTGAAGGTGAATCTAGTTCAAAAAATAAGACAAGGAACTCTAATGCAAAATTTGAAATGCTCAACAAGGAGATGAGAGGTCAACCCCATCAATAGCCAAGGAAAGAAATTCTTCAAAGAAAATCTTTTACTCCTCCGATAAATAAGGTTGAATGTTATGTATGTCATAATATTGGACATGTTGCAGCCAGATGCAGAAGAAGAATGGTTCAAGATCATCACCCAGAAAGATCATCACGATCCAGGTACTTTAATGGATATTGTTTTTCTTGCAATATGTTCAGTCACAAAGCTGTTGATTGCTACAGAAGGAATATGAAACATGTAAGATGTTATGCATGCAACAAGCTTGGACATATAGCCAAGGAATGTAGGAACAAGGTATGGGCACCACACCAAAAGGAGAAAACATAATCACACTTGAAGATATGGAAGAAGAAGGAAGTCCAGTCACGAAGATGTGGCACAGCACCATATACAGACATAACAGACTCAGGGGGAGCTGAAAGTGTAAAACTTCAATCTCATACACAAGTTGCATAAAAGGAAGTCGCGTATATATGTGAGTTGTACACTGAATAGTCGCGTATATGTCAGTCTGAGGAAAAGCAGTAGGGACAGGCTCAGAAGAAGGGTCTGATATGATTCAGTCCATTATTTGTTCTGTTTGATAATGGTTACAATCTGCTGATGATGTGGGGAAATGTCTTGATACTTGTAATACGTTTAGAAGTGTTTTTGATCCTAACTTGATGATGATAATGCCTTGATACTTCCCGCTGATATATGCATGATCAGATCTGACAGTAACCAAGATGGCACTGGTTTAGGTGGAGTATATGTTTTTGAATAATGCATTGTTGGCATTATGGTTAGAAGTCCTTGGTAATGATGCTTATATGGCTAAATGATACATCTTGCTATGATATGGTTATGAGTTGTCCATGACAAAATCTCATGTGATTCTTGGTGTTACATCAGATTTGTGGTTGATTCTCTAACGATGCATATATGGTGCTTACATGGTGATCGTCATAAGGATAAGGAGAAGTACAAAGCTTACTTAATGATGAGTCACTCATATGTTGCTATCGTCATATGCATAAAGGTCATATAATACAGTTATGATGCAAGATTCCTATAGTTTTTGGCACTAATATGGATGAGGATTGTTGTTGTTGATGATATCAAGAAATCTTGACAAATGATCGTGAGCTCAAGATACAGAATGCTGGATACATGAATGATTACTCAAAGTTGCATTATTGGAGACATGATGATGATGAGTTCTTACCTATATGATGATACTTACATATGTTAATTGATGCAGATGTTCCCAAGTGATGATACTTGGATCATGCAGACCTTGATGTTGATGAGATGGCTATGGCATTTTTCACATATGATATAATGTGAATGATTCAGTTGCTAATCTAGATGCTGTTGATAGATGCTTATGGAGCAGATCATACCTTGTATATGATAGTTGATGATGACTATCATGGTCTTATTTAGATGTTTGGTCTTTGTCATAAATGTCATGTAAAGGCCATATCAAGACTCATGATGTAATAGTTTGTCTCTATCTATTGTAGTCATTTGATGAATCCCTTTTGGTCATATGATGTAATTTGTACCCCCATTATGCATGGGATGGATGATGTAATGTTCTTGTATAAACTTTTGATGTATCCCCACTTGGTTGGGTGGATGAGTCAATATTGATATACCTCCACTTGGTTGGGAGATGGATGTATGTATGAGTCTTTGGTGATAGGAAGGTCACTTATGATGTACGGAGTCATGTTCTTTCTTGTAGAACATATTTTTGCAGACCCTGCTTACAGTCAGGGGGAGCATGAACAACTCACTTCAGCAGAGCATAGAGTTCAGCATGTACTCAGAGGGAGCATGGACAGATTGGTATACCTTGGCATATACAAAGGGGGAGCTTATTCAGAGATTTCAGCAGGTACTCAGGGGGAGTATGGTCAACGGAATGATTATCAAGGAAAGAGAACATCTTGGTCCGCCCTTTGCCCTTGATGTCAAAGGGGGAGAGTGATTTGGTGTTGTTGCCATCAAGTCCAAAGGGGGAGATTGTTGGCATTATGATGCATGTGTTGTACTTGATGGCAACCCACTCGTAGAAGAACAACTCTCTTATATATAACTAGATGAATCTACAGAAGAGATATTAGATGTGACATAATACATGGGATGCAGGACAACTCAAAGGAATCAGATGACAGTTCTCAGTATGACAAGTTAGCTTTTCCATCAAGTCCAAAGGGGGAGATTGTTGGCATTATGATACAAGTATTTTCCTTGATGGAAAGATGACAGATTATAGTGCAGCAGGTCAGTAACAAAGAATTGATGATCAGACTACAAAGAATGAAGAAAGATGAGTATATACGCAGGTTCACTATATACCAAGTTGCGTACATAGGTAGGTTATATGCAGGTTCACTATGTACCAAGTCGCGTATATACGCAGGTTCGCTATATACCAAGTAGGGTATACACGCAGTTTCTTTATATACAAAGATGCGTATACACGCGAGATTGTGGATCAAAAGTTGCGTATGCGTATGCATGCACTTTCATGCACGGAAAAGCGTGTACATGTGGGAAAGCTTATTTTTGGGTCCATGGTATTTAGACCTATGGTTTTGGTCCTTGGTATTGCGTTCGAAGTGTTGAACCCAGGTATTAGGTCCCTAGTATTGGTTCTTAATGGTTTTGGACCATGGTATTGAGTAAGGCCTAAGACTATAAAAAGAGAAGAAGATCATTAGGCAAAGGGATGGAGAAAGTCTGGAATATCTGATGAAGTATGAGATCCAGTATGCAGGTTATGGGTTCATGGTGTTTTGCTAAGGAGGAATCTAAGCGGTTGATGGAGAACAAGATCTAAGGATAGATCGAGATCTAAATGGCTTGGAATGAATCATCTCTATACAGTTTGATCATGCTTATTCTAGATTTGTATACTGATGCATGTAATGTTCTGTAAATGTTATGATTGATGTCTGGAATAGCTACAAAGTTATGAGAAAATATTTGTAGATCTGTACGCAGGTTGGCTTTGGTGAAAGCGTGTATGTACGCTGGTTTGGTTCGTCATAGTAGCGTATACATTATGATATATGATATTCGAAGTTGCAGTTGAATCTGGTTATTGTTGTAGAGTTCTATTGTCTGTTCTGTGTCCTAGTGACTTTGTTGTTGACGAGGTTTCAGTGCTTCAGTATTGGGTGATTCAGAGATTGATGATGCAAGTTTAGTTGATGGGTGTATTGCAGTGATGATTAATTTTGTGCTTCAATGTTGTTGTTGGGTCCAGTATGAAAATTGGATGAAACGTGGCCTTTCAGATTATAGTGTTGTGCTTTAGGAGTATCTAGTCTGAAAATGTATGAAACATGGTACCTGGAGGAAGAAAGAGAAGGTTGTTGCCTTCTGTAGGTTGGCACCTACGTACTAGTACATCAGCTAGTACAAGAGCTAAGGGGTTGGTAGCTCCCTTCCAGTAGCAGCTTGAAAACGAGTGAAGATTGGAGCATTCAGTAGGCAGGCACCTACGTACTAGTAAATGAATCGGCTAGTACAAGAGCTAAGGGGGTTGTAGCTCCCTTCCAGGAGTGTCTGGAGAATGAGAGAGGGTTGTAGCCCTCTGCAGTTTGCAGCCTGTGTACTGGTAAATGACTGCACCAATACAAAACTATTGTAAAAGGAAGTTTCTTATTAGAATAAGATAGAGACGACTTGCAGCAGGTGGTTTTCACCCACATTGGGTTTCCACCTTATATCATGGTGTTCATGTGTGCTTCTTGTGTGCGATGATCTGTTCTACTTTTACTGCTCTTGTTTACTGTTCATATGATTAATAATGTTCTGATGCATTCATTAAGGATCAAGTAACTGAATCATAAGTTTACTAGATATATGCTGGCTGCATTAATCATAGTTTCGTATACACGCGGTTTGCCTTAACTGAAGTAGTGTATATGAATATGAATATGGAAATGAAAAAGTTACATTGATTTGATAATACTGATTCACCACCCCCCTCTTAGTATTATTTCCAACAATTTCACCCCCACTTCACCATGGATATTATTAACCTATAAATAGGATTTGTTAAAATACCATGGGCCACTACCATGGCTTATCAATACCACATACCCAAAAATCATAACTTATTTCACAATAAAAGTAGTTTATTTTAATTTAATTTAATAACATTTTTTTAATAGAAGTTAAAAGGAAAAAGGTTATAATTACTTTTGAGATATATCTAAACCCTCTAAGGAGTACTAAAAATATTCCCATAGAAATCAAATTAAGGTTTTAATAAAATTAAAAATGAGAATTTTTTTATATTTAAAGTCGTGAATTGTATATAATATAAATAGTGTTATGAAGAACCAATGTAGATCCATCTTAACTAAGGATCCAAGCCATGAGAGAAAGAAACGTGACTAACACTAATAGAGGACAAATAGCGCATGATTTTTTTTTAAGTTTTTCATTATTATAGTTTCTTTGACATGATTGATCCAAAATATGGGTTTAACATTTTACAACCAATTGAGTTTTTAAAATTTAGATACTTTCTTAAACACAACACAATGGGATTAAATTTGAGAGGGGGGGAGAGGGAGGGAGCTAGTGACAAATATGGAGGGCGAAGAGAGAGGGAGTGATGTGGAGAGAGAGAGGGAGAGAGGAAATAAGAAATACATAGAGAGATAAAGGTGAGAGAGAGAGCGAGTAACAAGGGAGAGGTGGAGAGAGAGTGACGGGGAGAGGAGAGGATGGGAGAGAGATAAGAATAGAAGGGTAAGAGAGAGACATTGAGGGGAGATAGAAGGGGAGAGGGAGGGATTTAGTGACAAAGTTGAAGAGAGAGAGAGAGAGAGAGAGAGAGAGAGAGAGAGAGAGGAGAGGCAAAGGACTCAAGAGAGGGAAGGAGAGCCAAAAGGAGTTAGAGGGGAGGAGAGAGTGAAGGAAGAAAAAAAAATAAACAGATAAAGGTGGAGAGAAAGAGGGAGTGATAAGGAAGCAATGGAGAGACAGTGAGGGAGAGAGGATAGCGGGGGCCCAGAGAGAGAGGGAGAGAAGGGGAAGAGAGATAGAGAAGGGGAAGAGAGAGAGAGGGAGAGGAAGAGAGAGGAAGAGAAAGAGATAGATAGATAGATATGGAGAGAGAGTGTGTATGTTTGGGGGGTGACATAGAGAGAGGGAATAATAAAGAGACATGTAGATAGAAATATAGATATTACATAGTATTATATAACCAACCGAGATCCATGTCAACCCTAGATCTATGAAGCACCAAGAGGGGTCAAATATCTTGAGGTGCCAGTATTTCCTCAAGTTTTGCACTAAAGAAATAGGTTTTAACCTCGAGAGTTTAGATCCCTCTCAGTGCTTGATATATTCAGGGTTAAGATGGATCTAGGCTGGTGTATATGTATATTTTTTAGATGAATATGATTCTTTAAACTTACATCATCGTGAATCAAAATAATAAAGAAATATTAATATTTAAAAATGAATATGCTAAATAATAATGAAATGAAATGATTAAGATATTTAATTCTTCTCAATCTACTTAAGAAGGACGAATGCCAATTTACCTTCTTCAATTTTTAGTATAGTGACACAATTTGTAAAAGATACAAATTATGTTTATGTATATGTTTGAGATGAGTATGGTTATTTTAAATTTACATCGTTCTCTCAGTTTGTTAAGAACATAAATAATATTAGTCATAAGTGTATTTCAAAAATCATATGAAAAATAATTTGAATAGAAATAAAGTAACAATGCTTAATGATGCAAAATGTATATTGAAATAAATGCATGTACACATAAAGATTTGGTTGAATTCACTATACATGTCAATTTGTTATTGTATTAGATTTAGCGTAGATGCCAATGTCTATTTCTATTCAGTATACATATACATAGTTCTTGATTTTCATGTAAATGTCAATTTTTGACACATTGATTTCATTATACCTGTCAATTTCAAGTTATATTTAGGATCATGCAAAACCCTGCAATGGTATTCATTAATGAGATATGTGAATTTATTACGAGGAACGGTTCTCAAACTATGTGGGTTATTAGTTTTCCCAACGAGCTATCTATTACCTATTTACAACTAATTACTCTTCACCATAATGTTGGAGGATTAAGGTGTTTAACATGCCCATCCTTAATTTGAAGGGGAGTTTGTGAGCCCAAGCATCATTTTGAACTTTTCAATTTTTTATCTTCCAAGTGCTTTGGTGAAGATGTATACAATTTTCTTATCCATGGAACAATGTCTTAGATGAATAGTTTTTGCCTCTACTTGGTATCAAATAAAATTATACTTAGCATTGATCTGCTTGGTTCAATCATGGAATTTGGGGTTCAGCCAACTTGATTACGGAAGTATCATCAATAAGTAGAGGAGTTGCGTTCACTTGTTTCTCCTGCAAGTATTATAGTATTTTCCTGAACCACATAACTTCCTTTGTTCCTTCTGTGGTCGCCACATAAATAAATCATGGTAAACCATGGTCCAATGTTCAATCATGACAAAGATTGTGTCAATATGAAAATCAACCGTGGTCAACAATTGTCAACCTTGTTTATTTTATGGTATATAATATTTATCTTAAGGTTTATATGTGTTGTGTTTATTAATATTAATCACTTGGGTTTTTAATATTATTCACTTGGATTTTTAGTATTAATCAGTTGGGTTTATAATATCAATCCCTTGGGTTTATTAATCTAAGGGTTCATATTCTTATTGTATAAAATAATTCATAACCATGGTCACATTATGACAAAGATTGTCTCATGGTCCAACGTCATAGTGTGACAAAGATTGTCTTAATATGAAAATAAACCATAATCAATCATGGCCAACAATGGTCCAATGTCGCATTGTAATAAAAATTCTCTCAACATGAGAGTCAATAATAGTGAACCATAATGAACCATGGTCAAACGTCGTCAAACATCACGTTGTTTCAAAGATTGTCTCAATATGAGAATCAACCATGGTCATCCATGTTTATTTCATGGTTTATAATATTTATCTCAGGGTTTATATACCTTTTGTTTAGAATATTAATCCATTCGGTTTAATATTATTCTCTTGGGTTTATAATATCAATCATGGTCAACCATGGTCCAACGTTTCATTATGACAAAGATTGTCTTAATATGAAAATCAACCATGGTTAACCATGGTCCAATGTCGCATTATGACAAAGATTGTCTTGATATAAAAATTAATAATGGCTAACCATGGTCCAACATCAAATTGCGACATGGAATGTCTCAATATGAAAATCAACCATGGTTAACCATGTTTATTTTAGGGTTTATAATATTTATCTTATAGTTTGTATACCTTGGGTTTATAATATTAATTGCTTGTGTTTAATATTATTACCTTGGGTTCATAATCCCTTGGGGTTTTAGTATTAATTCCTCAGGTTTATTATTCCCTTGGGTTTATTAATACAAGGTTTCATATTCATAGGGTTTAATATTATTCCCTTTGGTTTATAATATCAATTCCTTGGGTTTATTAATCTAAGGCTTCATATACACAGGGATTAATATTTTCCCTTAGGTTTAATATTATTTCCTTGAGTTTATAATCCATGTTTTATAAAATCAATCATGGTCAACCATGGTCGAACGTCGCATTGTGACAAATATTGTATCAATATGAAAATCAACAATGGCCAACAATGGTCCAATGTCACATTTTCACATATATTGTATTAATATGAAAATTAATTATGGTCAAGCATGGCCAACCATGCTCCAATTTCACATTGTGACAAGGAATATCTCAATATGATAATCAACCATGGTCAACCATATTTATTTTAGTGTTTAAAATATTTATCTTAGGGTTTATATACCTTGGGTTTATAATATTAATCCCTTGGGTTACATATACTTCATAATCCCTTGGGGTTTTAGTATTAATCCCTTGGATTTATTATTCCCTTGGGTTTATAATACCAATCACTTGGGTTTATTAATCTAAGGGTTCACGAATGGTCAAGCATGGTCCAATGTCGCATTGTGACAAATATTGTCTCAATATTAAAATCAACCTTAGGCAACCATGTTTATTTAAGTGTTTATAATATTGATGTTAGGGTTTATGAACCTTGGGTTTATATTACTCCCTTGGGTTTAATATTATTGTATTGGGTTTATAATCCCTTGGGTTTTTAGTATTAATCCATTTGGTTTATTATTCCTTTGGGTTTATGATATCAATCATGGTCAACCATGTTTTATAAAATCAATCATGGCCAACCATGTTTTAAAAAATCAATCATGGTCAATCATGTTCAACCATGGTTAACCATGTTCTATGAAATCAATCATGGTCAACCATGGTCAATCATGGTGAACCATTGTCCAACATCACATTGCGACAAATATTGCCTCAATATGAAAATAAACCATGGTCCAATGTGAAATTGTGACAAATATTTTCTTGATATGAAAATGAAGCATGGTCAACCATGGTACAACGTCGCATTATGACAAGGATTATCCCGATATGAAAATAAACCATGGTCAACCATGTTTCTTTTAGGATTTATAATATTTATCTTAGGGATTATATACCTTGGTTTTATAATATTAATTGCTCATGTTTAATATCAGTCCCTTGGGTTCATAATCCCTTGCGGATTTAGTATTAATCCATTGGGTTGATAATATTAATCCCTTGGATTTATTAATACAAGGTTTCATCTTACTAGGTTTTAATATTATTCCCTTGGGTTTATAATATCAATCCCTTGGGTTTATTAATCTAAGGGTTCATATACCTAGGGTTTAATATTATTTCCATGGGTTTATAATCCCATAGGTTTTTAATATTAATCCCTCTGGTTTTTTATTTCCTTGGGTTTGTAATATCAATCATTCTCAACCATGGTCAATCATGGTCAACCACAATGTTGTAGCAGCTACAACCACCTCAAAAATTTTGTGTATGCTTTGATTTTTGAGCCTTCCTTTCTATTTACATGAGCTTATCTTTTACTGTCATTGAGTATTCATGATTTGATTAAGACTTATTCTTTTATATATTCTTTTGTTTTCTTGTTTCCATACTTAACTAATCTTTTGAGTCACAAGAAACCTTCTCACTTGATCTTGTAGAAATTATTGTCTTGCATCCACAAATTGCATAATCCATAAGGGAAATCTAGCCTTGATTATGGAAATTGCACAATCCTAACAGACACCTCAACCTTGAGCTCAAAAAATGTGAAATTCACTGAGCTGGGAAGTTGCCTAATTCCCCATAACTTCACAATATTCCTTGCCAGTGTGCATGACAAGCTTCCTAAAAAAGAAAAAAGAAACAAAAAGAAAAAAAGTGAAAAAGAAATACCTAGAAATGAGAGATTCATCATTAGTTTCTTGAAGGTGGCACAATCACTACTTTTAGAAATTTCTACCAAGTGTCATGTTTTTCTTGATTTTAGGCATGCACGTCATAAACCCCAATCTCCCCAAATATATTTAATAGATGCCTCGAGAGCTCATTTGTACATTCAATCTTAGATCTCTATCATTCTGGAGGAGATTAAGGAAGCTTCAGTCGAATTGTCGTTGTTTTTCTGGGTGAGTTTTGCTTTTGTCATCTTTTGCCGCTTTTTCTGTCACTTTTTGTCGTTTCTCTTCTATGAGGTGGTGTTTTGCTTGTTTCTCTTCATGTTTGATGGAATTTTAACTTGCATTACCTTGTAGAAGTGTTGTTTCAGTTTATCGTTTTCCTTTCATAAGTGTCACATCAATTTTCTTGTGTTTGCACACGGACAATCATTGTTCCGGTGACTCTCCTCACATATTTGATTTTCCTTTAGTTTGTTGTGTTTCTACACTCGATTCACATTGATCTATCTATAATTAGTAAAATACACGTTTTAACTTTCATTATTTTTCAGATATGCTTGTTTCCCACCCTTTCACCGGGTATATCTGCACTTTCCCTTAGCCAGTTTGCACCTTGCCCAACTGGGAATTGTGCAATTCAAAAGCTCAAGCTAAAACTTGGTCTATGAGACCGCGTAATGCATAGTATAAGCTAGTACAACTGTGCATTGCACAGTTCCAAGGCTTAGTCTGAGACCTTCAACACTGAGACTACGCAATGTACAGTCTCTCCTAGTCATTACCCAGTTTGGACTATGCATTGCACAATCTCAAGCCTTAGGTTGCACCCTTGGCTACTGGGGTTGTGCGCAATGCACAATTCCTGCATCCATTCTCCTTCATTTTCTCAGAAAAATTACACAATATTTCTCACTAGTTCATCGATTTGCTACCTAATCTTGTTGTTAAGGTATATTTGCAAACGCTAATTTTTTCTTGCCATGAGTGCCTTTTATATCCCATAGGTACCACAGTTGTTGAGCACTTCTCTCTAGCAATCAATGTTACCATGGCACCCAAGGGAACTGCTTCAAAAGATACCACTGAAAGTAATATTGGGGAACCAGTTGAGAAATGCTAGTAAACTTGCCAGTATACTTAGACACTCAACTCTATATAGAAAAGGAATCAAACATTGCATGTGAGAAAGTGAGAATTTTTTTTTGAAGAAAGGAATTCAT
This sequence comes from Pinus taeda, assembly GCA_000404065.3. Lineage (NCBI taxonomy): Eukaryota > Viridiplantae > Streptophyta > Pinopsida > Pinales > Pinaceae > Pinus > Pinus taeda. Next base: position 7,700 of record APFE030793847.1, on the reverse strand, counting down.
AGAAGATCTAGAGTATTGACACATATACATTAATGTCTAGAGATCACGGCTACAAAGGGTTGCATCCAGATATATAGCCTTCCCATGTGTAGATGTAATAAATTAGATTGTATCACATATTGATGTGAAGACCATGACTTGGAGCAGTGACAACGGATAGAGGCTTGATACTTTTATGGCAGCAGATTACTGACGTATGTAACATTAGCCTGAGCTAGAAACACTCATAGATTCACTCTTTTATGCCACCAACAGCTATTTGGGCATGGAATATGTTGTTAAGAGTTGGGTGAAGGAGCCATCAAAGTTTTGACAGACACCCATGAACATGTATAAGACAAGGTCTCTCAGGAAGGCCTATTAGTTTTTGATCATCATAGCTTGCAGAATCTACAGTCAGCAGAGCACAGAGACCTTTCCAGAAGGGTGGGAAATACTTTTGAACTAGGTTGTGAATAAAAGGAAGTCGGTCAACTGATCAAACTTGTTTGCTCGACAGTTAAAGATCCATGTAGGTAATCCCCTGAACCCTTCCAAGGGCAGGAAATTGATATTCTAGATGTTTGCATATTTAATGGATGAAATCTGTGCACATAACACATTCCCTAGCATGAACTAGACTTGGACACCTTGTAACCCTATCATGTACATCCACTACAAGCTGTGTTTGGATTATAGCCATCGAGGAGTTATGGAGAAGATAACTTACCACTTCCTCATTACGTTATACAAGATGATATTCGAGGAGGAACCAACTTGCATGTCGCCTGCGACAATGGAGGCAATATCAGAGATCGCAGATTGGTTTGCCTTACTAGATGGAACCTTCCGTAGAGTGTTTCTTGGAGAGAAGTCACCCCATATTTTTTCGAGGTATGCCGCTTACAATATTCTCATGCAAGAAGTGTCATATCATCTCGCCACAGGGTTGTCAGCGTCATTTCATAGGAAGAAGAAAGCACCTTGGCCAACTCTTCCTATGAAAAATAAATTATACGAGATAAAGAACTTGAAAGTCACAGATACAGAAGGAAAGGTGATAGAGAAGTTTTCATTTGGTACTTGAGACTTTAATCCACATGATCCCTATGGTATTTTCAAGAAACATTGTGTAAGAATTCACTTTCAGTGTCTCAGTGGGACATTTCATTGGCAGGAGGAGTATCCATGGAAGAATTTCTATAATGCCTCCAAGACCAACAAGTCGGTCAGTTTTGCAGGAACTTCACAACTGACTCCACAGAAGGAAGCTACTCAAGAAGTAGTGCCAACATAAGGGAGAAACCCTACACAAGATAAGGGAAAGAGAAAGATTTCTTATAGTTGAGGGGGAGAAAGATGGATCCATCTCTCATGAAAGTGGCTTTATCAGCAGTGGCAAAGAGGAAATAGAGGATGTAGAGGGCAGAATGGAAGAAGCGGGAAGAGCAGAGGAGATTGGAGGAATAAAAGCAGAAGAAAGAACAACAAGAGAAGAAGAAGCAAGAAGAAGAAGAAATGAAAGGCACAATATCAAAAGAAACAACATAGAAACAAGTTGAAGTGAAATGATGGAACCGACAACCAGTAAAGGAGGAGGAGAGAGACATATGTAGGACCATGCGCTTACTTAGTATATTAAACAATTGATAGAGATCGATGACATAGAGATGGAACCAGAACCAAAGAATCAAGGTCTCGACCTGATGCCTAGCACATAATAGGTCACGATTTAGTCTCCACCAGCTCCAATAGCAGAGTCATATCCAGGCGAGGAAGGGGAAGTTTTTCCTCATGACGATGATCCGGTTATGGACATGTATAATATGTCATACGATGAACTCCAGAAGAAGATTTTATAAGTGCATAAGAAGCATTTTCCAGATGATCTCGCATCTCCTAAATTTATTAGAGAAAGGGTAACAGTGGTTGACATCAGGATAAATCCCAAAGTTGTTTCCTTAGCCAACTTGGCCTTTGCAGGTGCAGCAAAGTCGAATACTCAGTATTTGATGGGTGAGAATAAGCAATTTCAAAATAACTTGCAAGATGTGAGGCAAGAGACTGAAAATCTCCATGCAGCAGCTGAGAAGGCATCTTCTGCACAAGTCCATCTCAAGGAAATGAGGGTAGTGATATTGAGAAAAGTATTGACACTTGGAGAGACCATGCGAAATCTCTATGAGGAGCTTGTTACCATGCATAAGGAAATTGTCCGCTTGGTTGGATTGTAGCAGCAGTGTAAGGAATTTATCAAAAATATCATAAATGTGCAAGCTAAAATAACTGGCATGCATGAATAGATAATGTGACACAAAGGAGCACCGCTTGACTTGGGTAAGAAAACGAAGCCACAAGCAGAGCTGGAGAAAGCAATAATGCGAATGTTGATATAGAAAAAAAAAAAACTCACCTAATTCATTGGTAACACTTATGCCTCATATGAATAGATATACAACAATCTAAATTTCTTGGTGAAGACCCACAGGATCTCATCAGTTGATTCACTCACTAAACCCAAACCTAGGAACCAGGTCAAAAAGGAGATAGAGAAATACTTGGAGCAGTTAAGAGAGATTGCCACCAAGGAGAACTTGGAGGCGAATAGACAGAACATGCACAACTACATTGGCAGCCCTATCCAAGTGCGTACAATGTTGATCATGCTTCAGAAGGAAGCAGAAACTGGTTCAAAACAATTGTACCTAGATTCCATGGAGGCTATAGTCCGCTTCCAACCAAACACCACCACACAATTTAGGGATGTCATCGCACATTACCAAGATTAGCACTGCTACGTGAATGATAAAGATGAATTGGAAGTTGTTGAGCTTGAGTTCTCCCAAACTGAAGCATGCTAGTGCTTTGTCTTGTTAGTTTTTCTAGTTGGCTCTACTGTGTTTTTTTCTTACATGGGTATGAGTGTAATTTTTAATATTTTGTAATTAATTTGTACGTGGAATTCCAGGTGTCAATATTGGAATTGGAAGTCATGATCTAATGTAATGATTTATTTTGTAAAGAAGTTCAAGAGTAATGAGGGTAATACAAAAGTCAAAATGGGAGTTGAGGAGTCACCCCTTGTTGTTATAAATAGAACCTCATAACTCATGTAAAGGTATTTTGGGAGCCAAGATTTTGGCTAGGCTTAGGCTTAGAGTTGGAAGATTGGGAGTTTTTGAGAGCTTTGGCTTCTCCGTACCATAGATGAAATATGTTTCTTTGGAGGAGCAGGTGATGTTGACTTCACGTTCCACTATTTGGGCTAGTGGTCCGTCAATGGTGTATGCATGATTGGAACTTTCACTTAATAAAATCTTAGAGCCGATATGTTTTCATGCATATGTTGTAAATGTAGTAGGATTATTCTTGTTATGTTTGCAATGTTGTTATTTAACTTATTCTTATGAAATATTTCGTTTGCATTGGTACGAATAATATTGAATGTGTGTTGTTGTATTAATTCAGCACTGTTAACTTGTGAACTATTTTCCATATTATCTTGTGATGTAATTATGCTCGTGTGTTCCTTTCAAGCTGCATACTATTACAGGATTTTAAGGGTCTCACTTATTTTCCCTTCCGTGTGGGAGAACATTCATCCATCACATGACTCTCTACAGGGTCACACACTTGTTCTCAACAAAGTCATTGTACATCACTCTATGTGTAATTGCATCCAAGGCATATCATTAGCACCCACTGCATCGACAACCAGGACATAGTACCAAATGGAACTCCTACACCAAATGGTGTGAGGTCTAATTGGGACTTCATATTAGGGAGATCCCCTAAATGTTGGCAGGTCCAACACCATCAACACATGGTCAAACATGTTTTGTAAAATCAATAATGGTCAACCATGGTCAACCATGGTCAACAATGGTTAAATGTCACATTGTGAGAAAAATTGTCTCAATATGAAAATCAATTATGGTCAACCATCATCAAGTGTTGTATTGTGATAAAGATTGTCTCGATATGAAAATTAATCATGGTCAACCATGGTCCAATGTTGCATTATGACAATGATTGTATCAATATGAAAATCAACCATGGTCAACCACTGTTAACCATGTTTATTTTAGGGCTTATAATATTTATATTAGGTTTTATATAGCTTGGGTTTATAATATTAATCCCTTGGGTTTAATATTATTCCCTTGGGTTCATAATTCCTTGGACTTTTAGTATTAATCCCTTGGGTTTATAATATCAATCCTCTGGGTTTATTAATCTAAGGTTTTAACCATGGTCGAGCATGGTCCAATGTCACATTTTTACAAAGATTGTCTCAATATGAAAAGATATCATGGTCAACCAAAGATAATCATGGTCAATTATGGTCAACCATGGTCAATCATGGTCGATATGAGAATCAACCATTGTGAATTATGGTCAACCATAGTCAATTATGGTCCAACATCAAATTGTGACAAAGTTTTTCCTGGTATAAAAATAGACAACGGTCAACCATGGTCATCGATGGTTAACCATGGTCAACCATGGTCGAACGTTACATTAAGACGAAGATTGTCTCAATATGAAAATTAGCCATGGTCAACCATCTTTATTTAAGGGTTTATAATATTTATCTTAGGGTTTATATACATTGGGTTTATATTATTCCCTTGGGTTTTTAGTGTTAATCCCTTGTATTTATTATTCCCTTGCTTTTATAATATCAAACATGGTCAACCATGATCAAGCATGGTCAAGCATGGTCAATCATGATCAACCATGGTGAGCCATGATTTATAAAATAAATCATGGTCAACCATGGTTAACCATGTGTCATCAAATCAATCATGGTCAACCATGTTCCAACGTCACGTTGTGACAAACATTATCTCAATATGAAAATAAATCATTTTCAACCACAGTCTAATGTCGCATTGTGAAAAGAATTGTCTCAATATGAAAATAAATCATATTCAAGCATGGCCAACCATTTTCCAGCATTGCATTGTGAAAAGGATTGTCTCAATATGAAAATCAATCATGATGAACTATCTTTATTTTAGGGTTTATAATATTTATTTAAGGTATTATATATCTTGGGTTTATAATACTAATCTCTTGTGTTTAATTTTATTCCCATGAGTCTATAATCAATTTGGGTTTTAGTATGAATCCCTTAGTTTTATTATTCCCTTGGGTTTATATTATCAATCCCTTGGGTTTTTTAATCTCAGGGTTCATTTTCCTAGGGTTCATATTCCTAGGGTTGTATTATTATTGTATTTATATTAATATTTATATCAGGGTATATATACTTTGGCTTTACAATATTAATTTGTTCTATTGGGTTTTTAGTATTAATCCCTTGGTTTTATTACTGCCTTGGGCTTAAAATATCAATCCCTTAGGTTTATTAATATAAGGGTTCATATTACTAGGGTATACCATGATTGATATGGTTTATAATATATATTTTAGGGTTTAATTTATGTCCTTTGGGTTCATAACCCATTAGGTTTATAATGATGGTGATGATGATTAATCTCCACTGAGACCAATGTGGTATATTGGACCTTAAGAAGAAGAAGAGTCTAACTGGAATTATTTAGAATCTTATATTTATGCTAAAAAAAAATGGAAAGAAGCACACCAAGATCACTATAGTTGGGCTGACTTACCAAGTTAAGAAGATTGGAAGTGAGACAGATGTTAGGGAAATGAGAGTAGACGTGATTAAGGATCAGACAATCTAAAAGAAATTTCTTTTAATCCTCCACCCTCTTAGTATCACAAAGTTGACAAATTCTATCATCCCACAAAGTTTTGGGAGTAGACCACTACATGGTTTCACTTCGAAGCTCATGAGAATTATTTCTAATCTTAACGATGCTCATCTTTTTCTTCGAGTTGGTCAAACCAAAAAGATAGTTTTGGTTCTCAAGGGTGGGGTTGATCACTTCCTTATAATATCTTAACTTCCTTTTACCCTCCATCTCCTTATCATCGCATAGCTTATCCTTAAATTTGGAGGTGATAGTATCTTTGACACTATGCTTGCTTCTCAAGACGATCTCCTCATTTATTTCCCAATGGTTGAGCCAAGACTGGGCATCCTTATGCCATCCACACTTGAGGCACAGGTGGGGGTTTTGAATAAAGTTAGAATAAATTTTAGGAAGCCTCTTGGATTCCATGTTGTAAATCCTCTTATTATACATTAGATAATTAAACATAGCCCTTCTTTTGAATGAGGAGAGTCCATCTTTGATTAGGAGGAAAGGATAGGGGGTATTTCCCTTGATATTGAGATTGTAGGTTATGAATTTATTTTGAATCATCTCAATATTTCCCTACGACTCTCAGGATATACTGCAACCACAAACTTCACAACTGTATAGGACAATGGGGGTGACAAGGCTCTCAAAGAGGAACCTTTTTTACTCCAAATACAAATATTATAAGCCTTACAATTGTTTTCAAGATCATAATAAGCTTTCCAGCCTCCAATAATCCTTTTCTCAATGTTGTAATTTCAATTGAGCTTATAAGGAATGTCAATACCCAAATATATATAAGAAGAGTCATGTTCTAAGCAAGGGTAATTTTAGGGTCGAATGTTCGCCCTTTGGCGAAATTAAGGGGTTTTAAATTTTTAGTGGGCAAATATTTTGTATCATAGTACATTTTTACAAATCACCTCAAATAGCCCACCTTATTTTAAGGGAGAGGGTAAAAAAGGTAAATTTAGCCCTTGAAATTAGGAGTTACAACCTTCCATTCGCCCATTTTCAAGAATAGGTTTTATTTAAGTGAATCCATTCGCCCATTTTCAAGAATAGGTTTTATTTAAGTGAATGCTATGGGCCAAATACCATATTTATAAAAGAGGTATGGTAAATTAATAAATATAAATAAATGAGAGGTATGGTAAATAAATAAAACATTTTTTATATTTACTCTATAAGTCACCTTATATATATGTAGGTGTAAACAAATGAAAATATAAGTAAAGTGGAGGTATGGTAAATAAATAAAATGTCTTTTTATACTTACTCAAAAGGTATGGTAAATAAATAAAAATATAAATAAACTAGACGTATGGTAAATAAATAAAACATCTTTTTATATTTAGTCCATAACCCTCGTTCTATTTATGAAGGCTCAAGAAAGAGGTTTTATTTAAGTGAGTCCTATGGGCCAAATACCATATTTGTAAAAGAGGTATGGTAAATTAATAAAAATATAAATAAACGAGAGGTATGGTAAACAAATAAAACATTTTTTTATATTTACTCCATAAGTCACCTTATATTTACGAACACTCAAAAATGTGTTATCTTTAGGTGAAACCTATGGGCAAAATACTATGGGACAAATACCATGGACTAGATTGTTATTAATACCATGCAAAAAAACCATTATTAACCCTAATATTAGAATTAATAAAAATATGGCACATGGTATTGACCCATGGTATTCACCAAAATGGCACATGGTATTGACCCATGGTATTCACGTGAATGTAGCCTATTTAAATGGGGGAATTAAACTAGCATAGATCCATCTTTACTCTGGATCTATTAACCCCCGAGAGGTATCAAATATCGTGATATGCAAACTAGCATAGAGTGAAAAATATTTGATGGGTCTTGTGTAAGAATGGATGTTGTAATTTAATGTATGTTAAACATTTTAGCTTGGTTAAAATAAAAAATAAAATAAAAATCAACTATTAATTTTATTAATTTTTATAAATTACT